>CM051275.1:29281020-29476020 GCA_027921565.1 Artemia sinica
AACAATAATTCAGGAATTTTCGGCGTGGTAGATACGAATTGGATCACTTTTAAAACACATTGTTTTGTGTCTCAACGGTGGAGCATGTAGAATTTCGATACCAACCATTAAAACATACGTTTTTTCATAAATATATTTTCATAGCGTTTTTCATAAACGTAGCAAACGTTTTTTCATAAGAAATTCAAATGAAAAAGTAAATAACAAGAATTAAGATCCAAGTAAGCCTATTCGGGCAAAAATGTATGCATAACCGTCTTGAAATATTCTTGTAGCTACAACATAATAAGCGTCTAAAAAAAAAAGAATAACAACGCAATTCACTCGCAGCTTCAGTATTCTGATGAGTTATAAAACTGATTTCCCGCTTCCGCCTCAACCTAAGCTGTTTGCACTAAATACAACCAGTCCTTTACTGCTGGACAAGCTTTTGTTTGTATTTTAAAGAAAGTGCCAGAGCATGAAAAATGAAGCTTTTCAAAATTAGCTTATGTGACATTTAATAATAGCCTCCGAAGGTTCCATTAACCTACCTCAAATGTTTTCTTTTAGTGTTCTTAAAATGTCATCTGAGAAGTGATTATTCACCCTAAATTCAAAATGAACCAATCTTGAAGATTAGCCATTTGGCACAGTGTCTACTACTCCTTGGCGACATACAAGACAACTTCCATGCTTAAAGATATATCCAAAAAAATTGCCTCGAAAAAAATCAGATCCAGAAGCTACTATTTAATTGCCTATTAGAGTTTTGAATTAACTCTTTATACGTGGATATTCCAGTTCAATACATGTAGGCTAGCATGCAATTGTGATGACAGCAATTGTATTTCAAAAGATAATTAAATGTGGAAACATTTGGTATATATAAATCTTTTCCGTCTGATTTCTCTCCTATATGCAGGGGCGAATCTACAGCATTTTTATTGGGGGGGGGGAGGCAAGAGGGGTCCATATCTGGATAGCGAAGGGGCATGGGATGTATAATATTTTTTCTCGACATTATTGGGGAGGCTACTGCCCCCCTTGCCACCCCCAGACGACGCCCCAGTAGAAAGGGGGGTCCGACTCCGATCAGTACAAAATTCGGTTATCAAAAGAACGTATCTCGTGACAGTAAACCAAATATGGGCATAGAGGCCCTAGGGGAGATGGATTTCTGAGAAATTGATTGCGTAATCAAAGTGTGTCAATGACCTCTTTTTTCCAAGGTCGATTTATTTGCTGTTTCTATGTGTAATAACTCCGGGACGAAGGTTGCACATGCGCATTGAATTCTAACGGGAACAATGTTATTGATCTAGGACTCAAGGGGAAAGTGAATTTCCAAGAACTTGATTGCGTAATCGATCATGAATGTTATGATCCAGAAATAGTATTTGTTGTTGTTGCTCTAGGCAATGCTATGAGTTTCCCGGAAACAGTTAGATCATCCTTCTCAGCCAATCAGAGGGCTGTTACATAGTAGCGGCGGAGTGAATATAAGGAAAGGATTTTTGCTATAGTTTTATTAGTCTGTGAATAGAATTCACTAAGTTTTTTAGTTAGCAGTGTAATAACATGAGTGAACAAGTTGAGTTAGAAATATCCTTTTATTGCAACTGTTCTATTTGTAAAGGACATTTTCATGATTTTGAGTATTCACATGAACCTACTGAATGTTTAGATAGTTTAAAGGCAGAGACAGATGAGAAGAATCTGGAGGAAACGAGAAGAAAAATTATATGTGACATGGAGAGAAATTTATATCGATTGCAAGTAAGCTCAGATAAAAGAAGGATTGGATATGATAGAAAAAGAGGATCAAAAGAAGAGACTGGTAAAAGAGGGCTTTCTCTATAGTGTAAAAGACAGCAGTGAAAACCCAAGGGAAAAATGTGTATAGTGCAAGATATAACTCGGATTATTATGATGATTATGCTCCAAGAGAAGAGAGAAAAAAGTGGCCCTTTAAGAGACAGCATAAGAGGTCATTCTACGAAAAGGATTTTAAACAACGGAAACCATGGTGGAAGTGTTCTCATATACCATTTTACGATAAATCCCATTTTTTGATATGCTTGAAAAAGTTTTATACCATAATCATACAATAAATTTGTTTCTGCTATTTTTATTTTCTCATACTAAATATGTATAGAATAAGGATACCAGCAGAGACTTCTGTACATGAATAGTCCAGTTTCATTAAATCACTCCATAGAGTAGGCCTACTATCAGTCCACAGCCAAGTTTTTTTATCAATGATATAAAAAAAATCATTCTTCTATATATTTTTATTCAACTGTCAAATCAATATATAATACTTTTTAAATATATGACCTCATCATCCTCCACTAACTCGTCCTCAATGGTAATTTCTTCAATTTGAGGTGACGGTATTGTAAGTAGTTGAATGCTATCATCATCATCATTGTATGTTTCGATATTACTCAGAGTGGGCATATTAACATATAGACGATCATCATCTTCGACACACAGTCTCCCTGAGGGTCCCCCTCCTCACCAAATCATCTGATGTATACGATAGTCCAGATGATGTATAATGAACTTCTACCACGTCGTCATCATTATCTGAACTAACAATCTCAGATTTACACAAAAGAAGCTCCTCACTTTCTGTGAGCTCCCACTCGGTCCATACATCCTAAAAAAGGTCGAGAACACTATGGTCAAAAGCTCTGTGGAAAGGTATAGTCTTCATGAATATACTGAGGGGTGTTCTATAAATGTAATAAAACAGGGTTACTTATTATTTTTCATTTTATCTATAATTTTGTATGTCTAAAATTCATCAATTAGCCAGATGTGGTTTTTTTTTTTTATTTTTTACATACGGAGCGAGATTTAATGTCATTGATAGAAGCCTGTATGAGATTTAATGTCTGTGATAAAACCAGGAAAAAAACCTTTCCAAGAACTATGTTTTTCAATGAAAAGTTAAAGAGCTACGACATTAAATCAAAGAGAGCAGAAATAAAGTTGAATAATTGCTTAAACGTAAATTTTCTGTAAACATGCTTCTAATAATCACTCCTAAAAAGGTAAGTATAGACGTCTCATCCTCTATGGTGGGGGAGCATGCACAGCTGTGTCCTTCTCGGTCGACTAGGTGCTGTAGTGAGTTGTTTTTAATAGGAGTACATTATTTTTGAAGATTTAAATGAATCAGATTATTTAAACAAAGCTTATAAATAAAAATTCTATTAACAATTAATTTTGTACCGACTACATAAATATTTAAGACCAAGTGCACCACGATGCACCATTGTGGTCTGAGAAATTCAATAACTCAGAAACTCAATACATAGTTTTCGATAATTTCAAGTCGATTACTATCTAAGAATTTTATTTCTACAACACTTAGACCTTCCTTAGGTTGAAGTGCTGTTTTACACCACAAAATGGTAGCAAATCCCGCTTTACTTGAGTACATTATACGTTTTGCCTCTTACAATTTGCCCCATTAGCTTGATATGTTATCTCGTGAGAAAAAAACTATCAAATAAACACGCAGACTAAACTTGATGAAACTTATATATTTGAAATCAGCATTTAAAAGCTGATTCTTTGATGTATCTATTGGTATCAAAATTCCGTTTTCTAGAGTTTCGGATACCATTGAGCGGCTCGCTCCTTACTTACACTTCGTTAGCACGAAATGTTTTATTAATTAAAAAACTTTCCACAAAATAAGATTTTCAAAGAAAAGTAAAGAGCTACTACATTAAATCAAAGATGCAGCAGAAATAAAAGTTAAATAATTGTTCAAACGTAAACTTATGTCCAATGCCATACTAGTTAAAGTGACAAAAACTCTTTCCCACAAGAGGACACTTTTCAACTAAAAGTAAAGAGCTACTAAATCAAAGATATGATGAAATAATAACGAATAATTGTTCAAACGTAAACTTATGTTTAGCGATAAACTTATTAGAGTGATAAAAAACTTTTTCCCACAAGAGGACACTTTTCGAGTAAAAGTAAGGAGTTACCAGACTAAACCAAAGATATGATGAAATAATAATAACGAATAATTGTTCAAACTTAAAATTTTGTCTTTACGGGAATGGTTTTATTTTCGAACCATTATATCTACCAAGGTTTCATACCTGAGTTAAACTAAGAGGTTTCAATTTCAGGAAAAAATTACATTTTGACAACCCTTGACAATTTTACCAAATTTAAAGTTTTTGTTTAGTTTCAAAATGTTTTCTGTCACTCATCATCTTTTAATCATTCACAAACAATACTAAAGAAAACCACTTCCCACGGTTTATTGATTTTAAATTATTAAGAAGACTATTATTTCATTGAAATATACATTTTACATTTTTAATTTTCATGCTTTACCATGGGAACGTAATTTCATCGTATTTTGCATTTCCCACAAGAGGACACTTTTCGAGTAAAAGTAAGAGCTACCAGACTAAACCAAAGATGTGATGAAATAATAACGAATAATTGTTCAAACTTAAATTTTCTGTATTACGGGAATGGTTTATTTTCGAACCATTGTATCTACCAAAAGGTTCAATACCTGAGTTAAACTAAGAGGTTTCAATTTCAGGAAAAAATTACATTTTGGACAAACATTTGACAACTTACCAAATTTAAAGTTTTTGTTTAGTTTCAAAATGTTTTCTGTCACTCATCATCTTTTAATCATTCACAAACAATACTAAAGAAAAACCACTTCCTAACGGTTTTTATTGATTTTAAATTATTAAGAAGGCTATTATTTCATTGAAATCTTATACATTTTACATTTTTTAATTTTTCATGCTTTACCATGGGAACGTAATTTCTTCGTATTTTGCATTTCCCACAAGAGAGGACACTTTTCGAGTAAAAGTAAAGAGCTACCAGACTAAACCAAAGATATGATGAAATAATAACGAATAATTCTTCAAACTAAAATTTTCTGTATTACGGGAATGGTTTATTTTCGAACCATTATATCTACCAAAGGTTCAATACCTGAGTTAAAACTAAGAGGTTTCAATTTCAGGAAAAAAATTACATTTTGACAACATTTGACAATTTACCAAATTTAAAGTTTTGTTTAGTTTTCAAAATGTTTTCTGTCACTCATCATCTTTTAATCATTCACAAAAATACTAAAGAAAACCAATTCCACGGTTTATTGATTTCGAAAATTATTAAGAAGGCTATTATTTCATTGAATTATACATTTTACATTTTAATTTTCATGCTTTTGATAAGTATCTTGTCCTTTTGGTGTAAATTGCAGCTGAAGGCTTATCGCAAAATCACTGTTTCAAGTTTTTTCATAATTAAAGGATACGAATTAGAAACCATGGGAAAACGTAATTTCGTCATATTTTGCTTATTTTCGTTGGAAAAAAACACTGAAAAAAAACCATATTAAGAAAAGATATATTTGTGAGTCTTTCACTGAAAATTCCTTTTTCATACCAAGTCCTGACCCCCCTAATTGAAGGATATGAATTAAAACCATGGGAACGTAATTTCATCGTATTTTGCATTTCCCACAAGAGGACACTTTTCGAGTAAAAAGTAAAGAGCTACCAGACTAAACCAAAGATATGATGAAATAATAACGAATAATTGTTTCAAACTTAAATTTTTTTAAATATCTCTGAGACAAACTTTTACAGTGTTGAAAAATAGTGAAAAAGAAAAGACTAAAAAACATGGAAGAAATAGATAGGTAGGAAAAAAAAAAAAATGCTTACATTTGCAGTAATCCGTCTGGGCTTGGGTGCCTGAAGGACCAGGTAGTGCATGTTGGAGGGCGGAGGGGGCGGTGGCGTTAACATTCTTGTACAAATTGGGCTGCGGCTTTGTACAGGCAGCGTCGGTCTTGATAGTCGATATGAAGGTTGGATTGGCCAGTGTATTTGGGGGGGCTTCGGCCAGCGACCATACTGCACAACTGTTGCCTTCGCAGGGGGCGCATTATTGGTCCTCGCTTTCTTAGTGGGTGGCGGCGACAGACATTCTTCATAATTGGCCTTAAAAAGAAGAGAAAAAAGTTAGTATTGAAATAATTTGCCCCTTTTCACAGAAGGAAAGTTATTAAACATAATTTTGTCTAGAAAAGTATTTATCACTAAGAAAGCACAACGTAAAAAAATTTCGTGAAATATACTAATTGCATCCTTTTTTTCTGAATCTGAGAAAGAAGAATTACGGCTCACTGAGCCGTTCAAAATTCAGCCTATATAAGTCAGCCTAATTTCTTATTTTTTAGGCGTTTCTGTTCTTTTCTGGTTTTAATATGCATTGAGCATGCCTTGTTTGATGCATTTAAAGTATTAACGATATTTTTTATCTTTCAATATCCTTTTACGATAGCTGGTATTTACCCCACACACAGAAAAAAACACCCCCGATAAAGGATACAAATTAGAACCATGGAATGCATTTTCATCATATTTTGCTTATTTCGTTGGAAAAAACACTGAAAAGTCATATTAAGAGCTATATTTTTGAGTTTTTCACTGAAAATTCCTTTTTCTTACCAAGCCCTGACCCCCTAATTGAAGGATATGAATTAGAACCATGGAACGTAATTTCGTCGTATTTTGCATATTTTTGTTGGAAAAAACACTGAAAAACCATATTAAGAGCTATATTTGTGAGTCCTTTCACTGAAAATCCCGTTTTCGTACCAAGTCCTGACCCCCCTAATTGAAGGTTATGAATTAGAAACCATGGAACGTAATTTCGTCATATTTTGCTTATTTTCGTTAGAAAAAAACTGAAAAACCATATTAAGAGCTATATTTATGAGTCTTTCACTGAAAATTCCTTTTTCATACCAAGCCTTGATCTCCCTAATTAAAGGATATGAATTAGAACCATGCGAACGTAATTTCATCGTATTTTGCATTTCCCACAAGAGGACACTTTTCGAGTAAAAGTAAAGAGCTACCAGACTAAACCAAAGATATGATGAAATAATAACGAATAATTGTTCAAACTTAAATTTCTGTATTACGGGAATGGTTTATTTTCGAACCATTATATCTACCAAAGGTTCAATACCTGAGTTAAACTAAGAGGTTTAAATTTCAGGAAAAAATTACATTTTGACAACATTTGACAATTTACCAAATTTAAAGTTATGTTTAGTTTCAAAATGTTTTCTGTCACTCATCATCTTTTAATCATTCACAAACAATACTAAAGAAAAAACCACTTCCCACGGTTTATTGATTTTTTAAATTATTAAGAGGCTATTATTTCATTGAAATATACATTTTACATTTTAATTTTCATGCTTTTGATAAGTATCTTGTCCTTTTGGTGTAAATTGCAGCTGAAGGCTTATCGCAAAATCACTCTTTCAGTTTTTTCATAATAAAGGGTACGAATTAGAAAACCATGGGAATGCATTTTCATCATATTTTGCTTATTTTTCGTTGGAAAACACACTGAAAAGACATATTATTGAACTCACATCAAACATTGCCGGCTTGCATTTGAAGAACCTTCCATTATTTCTATCTTGTCCTCTATTTCAGCATATACTGACTTTTAAACGCTTTTCAAAGCTCTTAAATATACTAACCTAACGGTTTTTTATTTACGAAATCGTGCAAACAATTGATTTAGAACAATAATTACCTTTCTATATATCAATTAACACTCACTAGAATTGCCACTTTCACTCGCGGAGAATGGTTTCAAACAATACTTCTTACATCGCATAGACTAATTGTGTCAAACGAGACATCTTCAATGCAGATTAATTAATTCTTACGTTCGATTTTGTTTTGGACATAGGAGAGCATCAATGGGAAGTGAGAATTTCTGTTAAAACTATCAAAGATTGATCAACTCTGTGATTTCACTTCTTGTGTAATCAGAAAGAAAAAAGAAGAAAAAAATTGATAAAAGATATTTTGAAATATGCCCCAAAATCAGAGCTATTACAACTTAAATGACGCGAGGGGAGGGGGAATCAGGTTTAAGAATATCCTGGATATATCATTTTATATTTTCTAAGTACTCACAGAAGGACTCGTCACAGAAACATTTAAAAAGGACTCATTTGATTGGGAATTAAAGTGACTAGCACTCAATTCACAGGAGGGGGCGTGAAAATTTCTAGGAACGTATTTTCAACATATTTAAATATTTACCTACGTACGCATCACTTAGGTTAGATTAGATTAGGTTAGAGACAGACAAAAAGTTAGGTGTATGGTTAGGCTAGGTTAGATTATGTTAGGTTAGGTTAATTTAGGGTAGACTAGCTTAGCCTACGTACGAGAAAGAAAAGTTCTTAGGTGTGGAGCTCCCCCACCGCCTCAACCATCGCTCTTGAAACCCTTGAATTAGGTTAGAGACAGACAAAAAAGTTAGGTGTATGGTTAGGTAGGTTAGATTATGTTAGGTTAGGTTAATTTAGGTTAGACTAGCTTAGCCTACATAGCCCCACCCCCCCCCCCCTCCCCCACCGCCTCAACCATCGCTCTTGAAATCCCTTGAATTAGGTTAGAGACAGACAAAAGTTAGGTGTATGGTTAGGTTAGATTATGTTAGGTTAGGTTAATTTAGGTTAGACTAGCATAGTCTGGTCTGCGTACGCGCGTACGTAGGCTAAGCTAGTCTAACTAAATTAACCTAACCAACATACGAAAAAGGAATTTTCAGTGAAAGACTCACAAATATAGCTCTTAATATGGTTTTTCAGTGTTTTTTCCAACAAAATATGCAAAATACGACGAAATTACGTTCCCATGGTTCTAATTCATATCCTTCAATTAGGGGGGTCAGGGCTTGGTAAGAAAAAGAATTTTCAGTGAAAAACTCAAAAATATAGCTGTTAATATGACTTTTCAGTGTTTTTTTTCCAACGAAAATAAGCAAAAATATGATGAAAATGCATTCCCATGGTTCTAATTTGTGTCCTTTATCGGGGTGTTTTTTTGTGTGTGGGGTAAATACCAGCTATCGTAAAAGGATATTGAAAGATAAAAAATATCGTTAATACTTTAAAATGCATCAAACAAGGCATGCTCAATGCAGATTAAAACCAGAAAAGAACAGAAACGCCTAAAAAATAAGAAATTAGGCTGACTTATATAGGCTGAATTTTAAACGGGTCAGTGAGCCGTAATTCTTCTTTCTCAGATTCAGAAAAAAGGATGAAATTAGTATATTTCACGAAATTTTTTTTACGTTGTGCTTTTCTTAGTGATAAATGCTTTTCTAGACAAAATTATGTTTAATAACTTTCCTTTCTGTGAAAAGGGGCAAATTATTTCAATACTAACTTTTTTTATCTTCTTTTTAAGGCCAATTATGAAGAATGTCTGTCGCCGCCACCCACTAAGAAAGCGAGGACCAATAATGCGCCCCCTGCGAAGGCAACAGTTGTGCAGTATGGTCGCTGGCCGAAGCCCCCCAAATACACTGGCCAATCCAACCTTCATATCGACTATTCAAGACCGACGCTGCTGTGTACAAGCCACAGCCCAATTTGTACAAGAATGTAACGCCACCGGTCCCTCCGCCTCCAACATGCACTACCTGGTCCTCAGGCACCCAAGCCCAGACGGATTATGCAAATGTAAGCATTTTTTTTTTTTCCTACCTATCTATTTCTTCCAATGTTTTTTAGTCTTTTCTTTTCACTATTTTTCAACACTGTAAAAGTTTGTCTCAGAGATATTAAAAAAATTTAAGTTTGAACAATTATTCGTTATTATTTCATCATATCTTTGGTTTAGTCTGGTAGCTCTTTACTTTTACTCGAAAAGTGTCCTCTTGTGGGAAATGCAAAATACGATGAAATTACGTTCCCATGGTTCTAATTCATATCCTTCAATTAGGGGGGTCAGGACTTGGTATGAAAAAGGAATTTTCAGTGAAAGACTCACAAATATATCTCTCTTAATATGGTTTTTTCAGTGTTTTTTTTCCAACGAAAAATAAGCAAAATATGACGAAATTACGTTCCCATGGTTCTAATTCGTATCCTTTAATTATGAAAAAACTTGAAAACTAAACAAAACTGTGATTTTGCGATAAGCCTTCAGCTGCAATTTACACCAAAAGGACAAGATACTTATCAAAAGCATGAAAATAAAAATGTAAAATGTATATTTCAATGAAATAATAGCCTTCTTAATAATTTAAAATCAATAAACCGTGGGAAGTGGTTTTCTTTAGTATTGTTTGTGAAAGATTAAAAGATGATGAGTGACAGAAAACATTTTGAAACTAAACAAAACTTTAAATTTGGTAAATTGTCAAATGTTGTCAAAATGTAATTTTTTTCCTGAAATTGAAACCTCTTAGTTTACTCAGGTATTGAACCTTTGGTAGATATAATGGTTCGAAAATAAACCATTCCCGTAATACAGAAAATTTAAGTTTGAAGAATTATTCGTTATTATTTCATCATATCTTTGGTTTAGTCTGGTAGCTCTTTACTTTTACTCGAAAAGTGTCCTCTTGTGGGAAATGCAAAATACGAAGAAATTACGTTCCCATTGCAAAATACGAAGAAATTACGTTCCCATGGTAAAAGCATGAAAATTAAAATGTAAAATGTATATTTCAATGAAATAATAGCCTTCTTAATAATTTAAAATCAATAAACCGTGGGAAGTGGTTTTCTTTAGTATTGTTTGTGAATGATTAAAAGATTGATGAGTGACAGAAAACATTTTGAAAACTAAACAAAAACTTTAAATTTGGTAAAATTGTCAAATGTTGTCAAAATGTAATTTTTTCCTGAAATTGAAAACTCTTAGTTTAACTCAGGTATTGAACCTTTGTAGATATAATGGTTCGAAAATAAACCATTCCCGTAATACAGAAAATTTAAGTTTGAACAATTATTCGTTTTTATTTCATCATATCTTTGGTTTAGTCTGGTAGCTCTTTACTTTTACTCGAAAAGTGTCCTCTTGTGGGAAATGCAAAATACGATGAAATTACGTTCCCATGGTAAAGCATGAAAATTAAAAATGTAAAATGTATATTTCAATGAAATAATAGCCTTCTTAATAATTTAAAATCAATAAACCGTGGGAAGTGGTTTTCTTTAGTATTGTTTGTGAATGATTAAAAGATGATGAGTGACAGAAAACATTTTGAAACTAAACAAAAAAACTTTAAATTTGGTAAATTGTCAAATGTTGTCAAAAATGTAATTTTTTTCCTGAAATTGAAACCTCTTAGTTTAACTCAGGTATTGAAACCTTTGGTAGATATAATGGTTCGAAAATAAAACCATTCCCGTAATACAGAAAATTTAAGTTTGAACAATTATTCGTTATTATTTCATCATATCTTTGGTTTAGTCTGGTAGCTCCTTACTTTTACTCGAAAAGTGTCCTCTTGTGGGAAAAAGTTTTTTATCACTCTAATAAGTTTATCGCTAAACATAAGTTTACGTTTGAACAATTATTCGTTATTATTTCATCATATCTTTGATTTAGTAGCTCTTTACTTTTAGTTGAAAAGTGTCCTCTTGTGGAAAGAGTTTTTGTCACTTTAAGTAGTATGGCATTGGACATAAGTTTACGTTTGAACAATTATTTAACTTTATTTCTGTTCATCTTTGATTTAATGTAGTAGCTCTTTACTTTCTTTGAAAAACTTATTTTGTGGAAAGTTTTTTAGTTAATAAAACATTTCGTGCTAACGAAGTGTAAGTAAGGAGCGAGCCAGCTCAATGGTATCCGAAACTCTAGAAAACGGAATTTTGATACCAATAGATACATCAAAGAATCAGCTTTAAATGCTGATTTCAAATATATAAGTTTCATCAAGTTTAGTCTGCGTGTTTATTTGATAGTTTTTTTTCTCACGAGATAACATATCAAGCTAATGGGGCAAATTGTAAGAGGCAAAATGTATAATGTACTCAAGTAAAGCGGGATTTTCAAACCATTTTGTGGTGTAAAACAGCACTTCAACCTAAGGAAGGTCTAAGTGTTGTAGAAATAAAATTCTTAGATAGTAATCGACTTGAAATTATCGAAAACTATGTATTGAGTTTCTGAGTTTTTGAATTTCTCAGACCACAATGGTGCATCGTGGTGCACTTGGTCTTAAATATTTATGTAGTCGGTACAAAATTAACTGTTAATAGAATTTTTATTTATAAGCTTTGTTTAAATAATCTGATTCATTTAAATCTTCAAAAAATAATGTAGTGGGGGCTCCTATTAAAAACAACTCACTACAGCACCTAGTCGACCGAGAAGGACACAGCTGTGTATGCTCCCCCACCATAGAGGATGAGCGGTCTATACTTACCTTTTTAGGAGTGATTAATTAGAAGTATGTTTACAGAAAATTTACGTTTAAGCAATTATTCAACTTTATTTCTGCTCTCTTTGATTTAATGTCGTAGCTCTTTACTTTTCATTGAAAAACATAGTTCTTGAAAGGTTTTTTTCCTGGTTTTATCACAGACATTAAATCTCATACAGGCTTCTATCAATGACATTAAATCTCGCTCCGGTATGTAAAAAATAATAAAAAAAAAAACCCACATCTGGCTAATTGATGAATTTTAGACATACAAAATTATAGATAAAATGAAAAATAATAAGTAACCCTGTTTATTACATTTATAGAACACCCCTCAGTATATTCATGAAGACTATACCTTTCCACAGAGCTTTTGACCATAGTGTTCTCGACCTTTTTAGGATGTATGGACCGAGTGGGAGCTCACAGAAAGTGAGGAGCTTCTTTTGTGTAAATCTGAGATTGTTAGTTCAGATAATGATGACGACGTGGTAGAAGTTCATTATAAATCATCTGGACTATCGTATACATCAGATGATTTGGTGAGGAGGGGACCCTCAGGGAAACTGTGCGTCGAAGATGATGATCGTCTATATGTTAATATGCCCACTCTGAGTAATATCGAAAACATACAATGATGATGATGATAGCATTCAACTACTTACAATACCGTCACCTCAAATTGAAGAAATTACCATTGAGGACGAGTAAGTGGAGGGTGATGAGGTCATATATTTAAAAAGTATTATATATTGATTTGACAGTTGAATAAAAATATATAGAAGAATGATTTTTTTTATATCATTGATAAAAAACTTGGCTGTGGACTGATAGTAGGCCTACTCTATGGAGTGATTTAATGAAACTGGACTATTCATGTACAGAAGTCTCTGCTGGTATCCTTATTCTATACATATCTAGTATGAGAAAATAAAAATAGCAGAAACAAATTTATTGTATGATTATGGTATAAAACTTTTCAAGCATATTCAAAATGGGATTTATCGTAAAATGGTATATGAGAACACTTCCACCATGGTTTCCGTTGTTTAAAATCCTTTTCGTAGAATGACCTCTTATGTTGTCTCTTAAAGGGCCACTTTTTCTCTTCTCTTGGAGCATAATCATCATAATAATCCGAGTTATATCTTGCACTATACACATTTTTCCTTGGGTTTTCACTGCTGTCTTTTACATTATAGAGAAAGCCCTCTTTTACAGTCTCTTCTTTTGATCCTCCTTTTTCTATCATATCAATCCTTCTTTTATCTGAGCTTACTTGCAATCGATATAAATTTCTCTCCATGTCACATATAATTTTTCTTCTCGTTTCCTCCAGATTCTTCTCATCTGTCTCTGCCTCTAAACTATCTAAAAACATTTAGTAGGTTCATGTGAATGCTCAAAATCATGAAAATGTCCTTTACAAAATAGAACAGTTGCAATAAAAGGATATTTCTAACTCAACTTGTTCACTCATGTTATTACACTGCTAACTAAAAACTTAGTGAATTCTATTCACAGACTAATAAAACTATAGCAAAAATCCTTTCCTTATATTCACTCCGCCGCTACTATGTAACCAGCCCTCTGATTGGCTGAGAAGGATGATCTAACTGTTTCCGGGAAACTCATAGCATTGCCTAGAGCAACAACAACAAATACTATTTCTGGATCATAACATTCATGATCGATTACGCAATCAAGTTCTCGGAAATTCACTTTCCCTTGAGTCCTAGATCAATAACATTGTTCCCGTTAGAATTCAATGCGCATGTGCAACCTTTGTCCCGGAGTTATTACACATAGAAACAGCAAATAAATCGACCTTGGAAAAAAAAGAGGTCATTGACACACTTTGATTACGCAATCAATTTCTCAGAAATCCATCTCCCTAGGGACTCTATGCCAATATTTGGTGTTGTACTGTCACGAGATACGTTCTTTCTGATAACCGAATTTTGTACTGATCGGAGTCGGACCCCCCTTTCTACTCGCCCCTGCCTATAAGCAAATAAAATAGTAATTGCCAACCTCACTAAGTACATCTATTAAACAATACCCTCCTACAATTCTGAACAAAAACTAACTATCCCATAAATACCACCTCTGGAGCAATTCTCCCTATTAAACCTAGTCCTTCCCTCGAGCTTAAATAAAAAAAAAAACAAGTTTTTTTTTTAACTGAAAGTAAGGAGAAAACATAAAAACTTAAGCCGAACGGAATTTATTTCGTATGTAAGCGCCCCTTCCTCAATCCCTTGCTATTTATGCTAAAGTTTTTTAGTATTTTAAAAAAGCTTGTTATTCTACTTAAACGGCCCTTGTTTTTCAGGAGTTGTTTTTGAGGAATTGGGACAAAAAAGTCAAACTTTACCGTGAAGACCGATGTATTGAGGAGAGGGCGGCCCTCCTCCTCATATTCGGAAAAAAAATTCTGTTCGTTTTAAGTTTTAATATTGTTTCTTACTTTCAGTTGAGAAACTTTTGTTTATATTTAATTTCTGGACGTTTTTAAAATCATGCCGGAAATTACCTCTCTGTGGAAAATATTTCCCGGAATCCCCCTTTCTTCAATAGAAAGTTTTCCAACGGTAAATTCTTCATGAGCATTTTTCGCAGACCCCCCTCCCCCAGGGGAAAAATCTCCCGAGAAATTCCAAACCCTGCTGAAAATTTCCCTAGACAATTCCCTCGAGCCCTCTACATGTGAAATTGAGTAGCAAAAGAGAAAAATTAAGAGAAGTTTCTCGGGGGTTCAACCCCCAGAGACTTCCCTTCTCATGGAAAATTTTCCCCGTGGAAAATCTTCCCTGCAGATAAAACTTACAGACCTTTCCCCAGGGGTTGTGGGGGTTATGTCATCCCCAGAGGAATAGATATGGGAACTTGCCAGCATGCTGAACAAAAATGGCTGTCTCAAAATTCTGATAGAATGACATTGAGGAAAAAAAAACAGCAAAGGAAGGGATAGTTGCCCTCGTATCTTTTTTGGCCCCTTAAAAAGGGCACCAGGAACTTTAACTTAAAACAAACATATGAACCAATACACACACAACTGTAATCTTTCTTCTGGGGAAAAAATACAAAATTCCACATTTTCTAGATAAGAGCTTGAAATCTCTACAGTAGAGCTCTCGGATATGTTGAATCTGATGGTGTGGTTCATTAAGATCGCTTGAGATTTTGGGGGTATTTCCCTTTTTTGCGAAAATCAGGCACATTTACTCAGGCTTACATTTACTCAAATTTACTTTTGATGGGTAAGACTAAACTTAATGAATTTATATATCTGGAATCAGCATAAAAAGCCAATTCTTTTGATGGATGTATTATTATCAAAATTTTATTGTTATTCTAAAGTCTCAGCTTGATACAGATGTGGTTCCACTGATTCTTGACACCCACTTTTTTTTATTTTTGAACGACAATTCATATTTCTTTTTAGTAAATGAGCTTAAAAGTTTTTCTTAAACAAAAAGTTAGAACCAAATATAATACAGAAAGATTCTTATAATGAAAAAGGATGATCAATATTCTTCTACATTGAATACCTTAACACAATTGAGATCGAGATGGCTCCAGCCCTACAGAAGGTCAAAGACTATTCAGATTTGCAATACATTTATGTAGATAGTTAAATAAAAAAAACAAGTTTTTTTTCAACTGAAAGTAATGGGCAAAATTAAAACTTAAAACGGACATAAATTATTAAGTATATGAGGGGGATCTCCCACTCGTCAATACCTTGCTCTTTACGCTTAAGTTTGAATTTGTTCCAATTCTGTAAGAATGAACCCTGAGCCGTTAAAGGCAGTTTAATTACAATAAATAGCTCTTTAAAAGTGCTTAAAAAACGTTAGCGTAAAGAGAAAGGTATTGACAAGGGGCGAACCCTCTCATATACGTAATAATTTATATTTCATTTCAAGTTTTAATTTTGCTCCTTACTTTCAGTTGAAAAAACTTGTTTTTTATTTATTTAATTTCTGATCGTTTTTTAAATAATGCTGGGAAACCCGGCACCCCCTTCATGGAAAAATTCCGTTCCTTCATTCCATGGAAGAAAATTCTTCCCTGGAAAGATTCTACAACGTAACCCCTCCTCTGACCCCCCACCAGAAAATCCCCCCTGAAAACGTCTATATATCTTCTAATAACAAATACTATATGTAAACAATGAGCGAAGTTCATAAATTGCAGCCCTTAGGTGGCAAAGTTTTTTTTTTTTTTGGCTCCCGGGGATTGTGGGGGATTAAGTTATCCTCAAAGACATAGTCATTAGATTTTTCGACTATGCTGAACAAAATGGCTATCTCCAAATTTTTGATCAGGTAAAACTTTAGGAAAAATGAGCGTGTGGGGGGCCTAGTTGCCATCCAATCTTTTGGTCACTTAAAAAAGCCACTAGAACTTTTAATTTCCATTCGAATGAGCTCTCTTGCGATATTCTAGGACCACTGGGTTGATAGGATAAACCATTAAAAAAAAAAATTCAACAAAAAACAACTAAATACGCATCCGTGGTCTTCCTTCTGGTAAAAAATACAAATTCCACGTTTTTGTAGATATGAACTTCAAACCTCTACAGCATGGTTCTCTGATATGCTGAATCTGATGGTGTGATTTTCATTAAAATTCTATTACTTTTAGGGGGTGTTTCCTCCTTTTTTTGAAAATAAGGCAACTTTCCTCAGGCTCTTAACTATTGATAGGTTCGACTAAACTTGATGAAACATATATATTTGAAATCAGCAGAAAAATCTAATTCTTATTATGTATCTATTGGTATGAAAATTCTGTTTGTTATAGTTTTGGTTACTATTGAGCCGGGCTACTATTCAGCCATGGTAATAGTTCGTTACCACGAACTGTTTGATATTTCTCCTACCCATCCATCTAAAGTTTTATAGTACAGCTATCGTAGAATGTGTTTGCTAGATTTTGACCTAAAGATATGCAAATTTTTTCTCAGCGCCAATGGCCTGATTTTTATAAAGCAAGCCAATAGCTTTGATTTTTAATTTGGAAAAACCTCAGAAAATTTACAAATATTCACTTTTATTAACCAATAAAAAAACGACGTCAATTCAAACGAACAGAAATTATTTTGAACAAAAACCTTAAAAAGGCAATTTTCAAAAAAAGTAAATAGCTGTAAACAAGGACGCCAAATGAACAAAAAACTACAAAAAATAACCAAATTAACCATAAACACGAAAAAAAACTATTCTGCAAACAGGAGTAGGACTAATGCCCCCTAAGCCTTCTATCAGACGGCAGCAGAGTGTCATTGGCGCTTTTACTGAAAACAAAAATGTTTCAAGCTTTCTCTTTTATAGCTCTAATAAATCCAAAACCAGCTAATACTTCCAGGATATGTATCTTTACATATTGAAAATCAGTCTACTTTTATTAGCTCTTTTCAGTAATCTTCGTTATTAAGGTGATTTTATTTCTTTCTTATTTGACGTTGTGACAAATAAAAGCACCCTTCTCGAAATAAAGTGTTTTCAGTAAAGTGCAAATGACGCTCTTAAAATACTGTAATTATTAGTTTCTAATCACTCTTCCCATTTAGTTCCAAAGTATCAAGAAAAAAAAAAGAAACAAAATAAAAGTCCAACGAAGACGAAAACCAATTTAATTAATTTTGTATTAGTACCAGCTACACTTTAGCGTCGCAAAGGATATTATCCTGTTTTTAATGGAAACGAAAATGAGAAAAAGGATACTCGTCTTCTAAGCCGTAACCATTTAGGCTTTTAAAATGACAATTAGGAGTAGTAAAACTTTTTCTTTGAACTTTTTAAAGATTAGTTAAAGGCAAGTGTATTATGGTTTTTGGGTGAAAAAATAAAATGTGTATTCATTGGAGTAGATATAATATAATTAGTTATACCACCGCCATACAGAATTAATTATACCGCCCCATACAGAATTGATTATACCGTTGCTATACACCTTTTCACAGAGAGTGAAGGCCAGGCACTTTGAGAATCTATTAATTCTATCAAGGCCAGGCACTTTTGAGATCTAAAAAAAAACCAGTAATGACGAAAAAAAAACCGTAATGATTTCCTAAGGTACTTTTGCGGAGCAATAGGGATCCGCAGTCTGACATCACGAAATCTAAATATTCAAAATTACGGTGAAAACGAGCTTTTGCCGACATATTGTCAATGGAAAATTTGAGACTTAATGATTGAACTGACGCCTCATCACAGTAATGGAGAAACTCTTCTAGGTTTGAAATATAAGTGTAGAGTCATATTAATTTACTAATGTCGTCTATACAGCCTGATTTGTGAAAATTTGTTGAATTACAAGACACCTAATTTACAAATGCCACTTTGAAAATCAATGCTAAAATAACCGTCGCATCTGATTTTGGTAAAGGTGCAGAGAAGGGGGTAAATTTTGATTTTAGGACCATTATGAGATGGATAAGAATTAATATAATATACTATATTATTCACTATTCAATGCTCTATCTGAATATTAACAGTTCATTTGGTAAATTTAGAACTATGGGACGGTAAAGGTGTGGATTAGCAACCCCTTAGAAAACAGCTTATTTCTTACTGAATATCATTTAGCCAATTGGGCTGTAGCGTTGCACAGATACTGTCCAGCAGAAAATAGGATATAAAGAACTCTTCTTACTACACATCCTGGTTCTCTGGCAGGACTTCTTCACCCTACGCTACAGGGGTAGCTAATCTGCACCTTTACCCTAAATTTCTAAAAGGAATTTTCACTGGAAATGACTGTTATATTCAGGTAAATGGTTGAATTCTTAATTGAATGGTATGTTTATTTCTTAGCTTTTTCATTATAGTTCTATATTCCAAATTTATCTACTGCTGCAGGCAGGACACAAGGAGGATAAAATGGTGAAGAAAGAAGACCTAGGGCAACCTACTGGTGCATTCAGATAGTCCGGATTAGGATTTATGCATGGACACCTCATTTGAACACTTTCCTTTTAGGCTACTTTGAGTCAGACTGAAGCACCTGAAAGTACCATGAGTCTAGAAAATAGTTCCCTAGGCCAGTTGGGCTTATTTACGCAATCACCAACATGCAAAAATACCTCCCTGGATTCAAAGGGACACAAAGAAATCAGGATAATCGCCATATACAAATCCTTAAAAAATACCTTTTTCCTTGAAAAAATGGCCGTGAAAGGCACGTTCCAACGCAATTTTGAAATTCACGCAAAATATTAGCCTTGTGACGTCATGATTGTGGAGCCCTATGAACCCTGAACAAACCCGGACAAGATGACTTTCCTTTCTTGATGCTATTCTGAAACAGATGGTGTAATAATGTAAGATGTTCGCTAAAGATTTTCTGATGATTTCAGAAACACTTTGCTGGTATAGTCTTGATGATATTACAAAAACAGATCATTAAGTGAATATGAAGTGGGATTTTAAATACTTTGTATTAAAAGGTGCTGAGAATAAAATTTTAATATGGAGATCCAGAAAAAATCCTTAGAATCCAGAACAATCCTTAGAAATCAAGTAGTGAGGTGGTTATGGATTTGAGTACGCCATTATGGGTGGTAGGCTATACTATTGGAGTTACTAAAAATTCTTTTTACAAAATAAAAAATAGATTTTGTGCTCTGTTTTACATAAAAAGTTCAATGAAAAGACATCCAGTAGTGAGAGAGCTTATGGATTTGACGATGCCCATAGTGGGCATACAATTGGGGAGCTACAACATAAAGTCTTATACATTTCAGGAAATGATAGAACGACCCTTAGTCATCGATGACCCGACTTTAAATACCCAATTCTTCAGAAGACAACTTGAAATTTTCTTCACTTCTGTGAGGAAATTCAGAATTAAAGTGAAATTTTTTTCTTTTTTGGGGAAAAATTCAGAAAAGAGCTTGAACTTTTCTTCAGTTCTTGGAGAACACTCAGAATTTAAAGTTGAACTTTTTCTCTTCTTGGAGAAAAATTCAGAATCGAAGTACAACTTTTTTCTATCTTCTACGGATAAAATCAGAACAGAACTTGAAGTTGTTTTTCGTCTTTGAGAAAATCCAGAACTGAAGTGTAACGTTTTTCACTTCTTTGGAAAAATTCGAAATTGAACTAATTGTTTTTCTCCTCTTTAAGAAAATTCAGAAGAGAACTTGAACTCTTCTTCACTTCTATGAGAAAAATAAGAATTAAAGTGGACCTTTTTTCTCTTCTCAAGGAAAAATTCTGAAGAGAGACTGAACTTTTATTTAACTTTTCTATGGAAACTCAGAACTAAAGTGGCACTTTTTCTCCTCTTGGGGAAAAATTAACAAGAGAACTTGATATTTTCTTCACTCTCTTTGAAAAAACTCAAAATTAAAGCGGAACTTATCTCTCTTCTTGGGGAAAAATGTTAGAATCGCAGAATAACTTTTTCTTATCTTTTACGGAAAAATTCAGAAACAGAACTTGATTTTTTTTCTCTTTCATTGAGGAAAGAAGAACTTAAGAGGAGAATTCTTCTTCTCTTCTTCAAAGTAGAACATGAAGTTTTTCTCACTTCTTTGGGAAAACACAAATTAAATTGGAACTTTTTCTCTTCTTGAGGAAAAATTCAGAAGAGAGATTGAACTTTTCTTTACTTCTTTGAGAAAACTCAGAATTAAAGATGAACTTTTTCTGTTCTTCGGGAAAAATCAGGATCGAAGTAAAACTTTTTTCTATCTTTTACGGAAAATTTCAGAACAGAACTTGAAATTTTTTTCTTATTGATGAAAAATTCAGAACTGAAGTGGAACTTTTTTCTCTTCTATGGATATAATCTTCTATGAAGTGGAAATTTTTCTCTTTTTAGAAAATTCAGAACTGAAGTAGAACTTATTTCTCTTCTTTGGAATTTATTCCTCTTCTTTGAGAAAATTGAGAACTGAAGTGGAACTTATTTCTCTTCTTTGGAAGAATTCAGAATTGAACTGTAATTTTTTTTTCTCTCTTCTTTGAGAAAATTCTGAAGAGAACTTGAACTTTTCTTTCGCTTCTATGAGAAAACTAAAAATTAAGTTGGAACCTTTCTATTCTTGGGGAAGAATTCAGAGGAGAACCTGAAATTTTCTTCACTTCTTTAAGAAAACTCAAAATTAAAGTTAAACTTTGCTCTTGTTGGGGAAAAATTCAGGATCGAAGCAAAACCTTTTCTATCTTTTACGGGAAAAATTAAGAACAGAACTTGAAACTTTTTCTCTTATTTTAGAAAATTCAGAACTGAAGTAGAACTTCTTCATATTCTTTGGAAAAATTCAGGATTGATGAACTGCAATTTTTTCTCTTCTTTGAGAAAATTCAGAATTAAAGTGGAAATGTTTTCTTCTTGGGGAAACTTCAGAAGAGAATCGGGAGTTTTCTTCAGTTCTTTGAGCAAACTCAAAATGAAAGTTGAACTTTTCTCTCCTTCTTCTGAAAAAGTTCAGAAGAGAACTTGATCTTTTCTTCACTTGTTTGAGAAAACTCAGAATTAAAGTGGAACTTTTTTCTCTTCTTGAGGAATATTTAGAATCGCAGTATAACTTTTTCTATCCTGTATGAAAAATTCAAAAACAGAACTGCAATTTTTTTATTGTCTTCTCTACGAGATAATTTAGAATTGAAGCGTAACTTTTTCCGTTCTTTGAGAAAATAACTTGAGAAGAGAACACTTCTTCTTCTTCTTGAGAGAGAACAAAAAATTGAAACTTTTTTCTCTTGTTGGGGAAAAATTTAGAAAAGAACTTGATTTTTTCTTCACTTTTTTGAGATAACTCAGAATTAAAGCGGAGCTGTTTTAACTTCTTTGGAAAAAATTCAAAATTGAACTAACTGTTTTTTCTCTTCTTTAATAAAAAACAAAAGAGAACTTGAACTTTTCTTCACTTCTATGGAAAAAACACAGAATTGAAGGTGAACTTTTTCTCTTCTTGGGGAAAAAATTCATAAGACAACTTGATTTTTTCTTCACTTCTTTGAGGAAACTTAGAACAAAGTGGAAATTTTTTTTCTTCTTGATGAAAATCAGAAGAAAACGTGAACTTTTCTTCACTTCTTTGAGAAAATTCAGAATTAAAGTGGAACTATTTTCTCTTGTTGGGGAAAAAGTTCAGAAAAGAGCTTGATCTTTTCTTCACTTCTTTGAGATAACTCAGAATTAAAATGGAGCTTTTTTCACTTCTTTGGAGAAAATTTGAAATTGAACTAACTGTTTTTCTTTTCTTCTTGGGAAAAATTCGAGAAGAACTTGAACTTTTCTTCACTTCTATGAAAAACTCAGAAACAAAGTGGAACCTTTTCTCTTCTTGGGGAAAAAGTTCACAAGAAACTTGATCTTTTCTTCACTTCTTTGGGGAACTCAGAATTAAAGTGGAAATTTGTCTCTTCTTGGGTAAAATTCAGAAGAGAATCTGAACTTTTATTTACTTCTTTGAGAAAACTCAGAATTAAATTGGATGTTTTTTCTGTCTTGTGCAAAAGGCTCAAAAGAGAACTTGATCATTTCTTCACTTCTTTGAGATAACTCAGAATTAAAGTGAAACTGTTTTCACTTATTTAGAAAAATGCGAAATGGAACATTTTTTTCTCTTCGTTAGAAATTCAGCAGAACACTTAAACTTTAATTCACTTCTCTGTAAAAACTCAGAATTAAAGTGGAACTTTTTTTTCTTGGGAAAAAAATTCAGAAGAGAACTTGATCTTTCGTCACTTCTTTGACATAATTCAGAATTAAAGTAGAAGTTTTTTTTCACTTCTTTGGAAAAATTCGAAATTGAACAAATTGTTTTTCTCTTCTTTAAGAAAATTCAGGAGATAACTTGAACTTTTTTTTCAATTCTTTGAGAAAACGTGGAATTAAAATGGAACTTTTTCTCTTTTTTGGGGAAATTTAGAATCGCAGTATAACTTTTTCTTATCTCTTACAGAAAAATTCAGAAACAGAACTTAAAAATTTCTTTTCTCTCCATTGAGAAATTCAGAACTGAAGTTTAACTATTTTTTTCTCTTCAGTTGAGAAAGGCTCTTCGTTGAGAAAAGAACTTAAGAATATAACTCTTCTTCACTTCAGTAGAGAACTTGAAGTTTTATCACTTCTTTGAGAAAAACTCAGAATTAAAGTTGAACTTTTTCTCTTCTTGGGGGGAAAATTCAGAAGAGAGCTTGAACTTTTCTTCACTTCTTTAGGAAAACTCATAATTAGAGTTGAATTTTTTCTCTTCTTGGGAAAAAATCAGAATCGAAGAAAAACTTTTTTCTATATTTTACTGGAAAATTCAGAACAGAACATGAAATTCTTTTCTCTTCTTTGAGGGAATTCAGAACTGAAATGGAACTTACTTCTCTTCTTTGGAAAAATTCAGAATGGAACTGTAACTTTTTCACTCTTCTTTGAGAAAATTCAGAAAAAACTTGGACTTTTCTTCACTTCTATGAGAAAACTCAGAATTAAGGTGGAACCTTTTCTTTTCTTGGGGAAAAATTCAGAAAGAACCTGAAATTTTCTTCTCGCCTTTGAAAAAAACTCATAATTAAAGTTGAGCTTTTTCTCTTCTTGGGGAAAAATTTAGAACCGATGAATAACTTTTGCTATCTTTTGCGAAAAAATTCAGAACAGAACTTAATATTTTTCTCTTCTTTGAGAAAATTCACTACTGAAGTGGAACATTTTTCTCTTCTTTGGAAAAATTCAGAAGGGAATTAGATTTTTTTTCTTAGAGAAAATTCTCAGAGAAAACTAAGAATTAAGGTGGAACTTTTTCTCTTCTTGTGAAAAAATTCAGAACTTAAAATTTTCTTCAGTTCTTTGAGAAAACTCAGAATTAAAGTGGAATCCTTTCTCTTCAGGGGGAAAAAATTAAGAATCGCGTATAAGTTTTTCTATCTTCTACGGAAAAATTCAGAACAGACCTTAAAATTTTTTCTCTTCTTTGAGAAAATTCAGAACTGAAGTGAAACTTTTTTTTCTCTTCTTTGGAAAAATTCAGAATTGAACGAACTTTTTTTTTCTCTTCTTTGATAAATTCAGAAGAGAACTTGAAATTGTTTTCACTTCTTTGAGAAAACTCAGTTTTAAAGTGGAACTTTTTCTCTTCTTGGGTAAAAATTCAGAATCGAAGTGTAACTTTTTTCTATCTTATACAGAAAATTCAGAACAGATGTTGAAGTTTTTTTTCTCTTTTTTGAGAAAATTCAGAACTGAAGTGAATTTTTTCTCTTCTTTGGAAAATTAAGAATTGAACTGTAACTTTTTTTCTCTTCTTAGAGAAAATTCTGAAGAAAACATGAACTTTTCTTCACTTCTTTGAGAAAACTCAGAATGAAAGTTGAACTTTTCTCTTCTTGTGGAAAAGTTAGAAGAGAAATTGAAGTTTTATTCACTTCCTTGAGAAAACTCAGAATTAAGCTGGAACTTTTTCTCTTCTTGGGGAAAAATTTCGAAGAAAATCTGAGCTTTTATTCACTTGTTTGTGAAAAACTCAGAATTAAAATGGAACTCTTTTGTCTTCTTGGGGAAGAAGTTCACAAGAAAACTGGATCTTTTTTTACTTCTATAAGAAAACTCAGAATTAAGGTGGAACTTTTTCTTTCTTGTGAAAAAATTCAGAAAAGAACTTAAACTTTTCTAAACTTCTTTGAGAAAACTCAGAATTAAAGTGGAATTTTTTCTCTTCTGGGCGAAAAATTCATAATCGAAGTATGAGTTTTTCTGTTTTCTACTCAAAAATTCAGAAGAGAACTTGAAATTTGTTTCTCTTTTCTGAGACAATTCAGAACTGAAGTGAATTTTTTTTCTCTTCTTTAGAAATATCAGAATTGAACTAACTTTATTTATCTTCTTTAAGAAAGTTCAGAGGGTATGCATAAATTAGACATTAATAAAGTCATCGGGTTGCAGCGGTAGCTAGCAACCTAATAAGAGACGATCACGTCCAATGTTAAGAAATATAAAAACCCATAGTTCCTAAAAAAGGAGTCAGATCAAAACAAAAAAGTACACCATTAGAACCGCCTTGTCCGAAACCCTGTATATAAGAAACTTTCTGTCCCTTGGCTTGAACAGCAAGGGAAATATATTGGCTTGAAAATCAAGAAAAGTGGCAGCTATTACAACATTCTGCCTAAACGGGATATTTTTTTCTTTTTTTTCTCTTTTCTTTTGTATCCAGAGATAGCTTGGCACTGGAACATCGTAGAGGGTTGTTCAATAGCTCATTTTAAAGGAAATTAATTGGGTTTATATATTTAAAGCGATGATATGACAGCCCTATCAGGGAAATGATAGAATAAGGGAAATTCAGAACAGAAATTGAATTTTGTTTTATCTTCTTTGATAAAATTCAGAACTGAAGTGGGACTTTTTCCTCTTCTTTGGGAGAATTCAGAATTGAACTGTAACTTTTTTCTCTTCTTTGGGATAAATCTAAGAGAACTTGAATTTTTCTTCACTTCATTGAGAAAACTTAGAATTAAAGTGGAAATATTTCTCTTCTTTGGGAAAAATTCAGAAGCGAACATGAACTTTTCTTCACTTCATTGAGAAACTCAGAATTAAAGTGGAATATTTTCTTTTCTTGGGGAGAAATTCAGAATCAAAATAAAACTTTTTCTATCTTGTAAGGAAGAATTCAGAACAGAACTTGAAATTTCGTTCTTCAGAACTGAAGTACAACTTTTTTTTCTCTTCTTTGGAAAAATTCAGAATTAAACTGTAACTTTTTCTCCCTTCTCTGAAAAAATTCAGAAATCAGCTTGAACTTTTCTTCACTGCGCGTGTGGGCACGCTTACTGAACCAAAACGAACCTAACTTAAAAATAGTTAACATAATGTAACCCGTATAATAAGTAAAAAAGGTTTATTGTAGTTTCCAGGGTGCGGGTACCCTGGGTGCCTCCGCTTTTGTTCTGAATTTTTTGTAAAAGATCAAAAAGGTTATAATTGATACTGAATTTCATCCCCAAAGAGAAAATTTACACTTAATTCTGAGTTTTCTCAAAGAAGTGAAGAAAAGTTCAAAGCAAGCTCTTCTGAATTTTTCAAAGAATAGAGAAAAAGTTATGGTTCAGTTTTGAATTTTTCCAAAGAAGAGAAAAAGTTCCACTTCAATCCTGAATTTTCTCAAAGAAGAGAACAAAATATCAAGTTATGTTCTGAATTTATCCGTAGAAGATAGAAAAAAGTTATACTTCGATTCTGAATTTTTTCCCAAGAAAAGAGAAAAAAGCTCCACTTTAATTATAATTTAAAAACTTTATTTAAGTTTTCTCAAGAAAGTGAAGAAGAGTTCAAGTTCTCTTCTGAATTTATCTCCAAGAAGAGAGAATGTTCCACTTTAATTCTAAATTTTCTCCAAGAAATGAAGAAATTTCATGTTTCTTCTGAATTTTGCCAAAGAAGAGCAAAAAGCAACAGTTAAATCCTGAATTTTTCCACGGAAGAGAAAAAAGTTACACTTCAGTTCTGAATTTTCTCAAAGAAAATGCAAAAAATTCAAGTAGTTTTCTAAAATTTTAGTAATTCTATCATTTCCCTTACAGGGCTGTCATATCATCGCTTAAAACAATATATGACTATTAATTTTGACTTTATTCATACCCCAATACTAAGGAATCCTTCTATTTTCCCCAATACTAAGCATATCATTTTTCTCAAAAAAGAAAAAAAGTTCCACTTGAATTCTGAGTTTTTCTCAAAGAAGTTAACAAAGGTTCAAGTTCTCTTTAAAATTTTCTCAAATAACATAAAAAATTACAGTTGAATTCTGAATTAATCCAAAGAAGAGAAATAAGTTCCACTTCGATCTGAATTTTTCTGAAAGAAGAGAAAAAATTCAATTTCTGTTCTGAAATCTTCCGTACAAAATAGAAAAATTTATACTTCGATTCTTAATTTTTCCCTAAGAAGAGAAAAAATTTCACTTTAATTCTGAGTTTTCACAAAGAAGAGAAGAAAAGTTCAAGTTATCCTCTGAATTTTTCCCCAAGATTAGGAAAAGTTCAATTTTAATTCTTAGTTTCCTCAAAAATATGAAGAAAAGTAAAAGTTCCTTTCTGAAAGAGAAGAAGAGTTTTATTCTCAAGTTCTTTTCTCAAAGAATGGAAAAAGTTACACTTCAATTCTAAATTATCTCGTAGAAGACAAAAAAAAAATCCAAATTCTGTTTTGAATTTTTCGTTCAATATAGACAAAGTTATACTGCGACTCTAAATCTTCCTCAAGAAGAGAAAAAAGTTCCACATTTATTCTGAGTTTTCTTAAAGAAGTGAAGAAAATATAAAATTCTCTTATGAACTTTTTCAGATAAAGGAGAGCAAAGTTCCACTTTCATTTTAAGTTTGCTCAGAGAAGTGAAGAAAGTTCAGGTTCTCTTCTGAATTTTTCCCGAGAACAAAAAAAGGTTCCACTTAATTCTGATTTTTCTCATAGAAGTGACGACAAGTTTAAGTTTCTCTTCTGAATTTTTCATAATAAGAGAAATAATTATAGTCTCCAATTCTGTCCAAAGAAGAGAAAAAAGTGTCACTTCTGTTCTGAATTTTCTCGGTTCTAAATTTTACCGTAGAAGATAGAAAAAGCTATACTTCGATTCTGAATTTTTCTCCAAGCAGAGAAAAAGTTCCACTTTAATTTTTAGTTTTCACAAAGAAGTGAAGAAAAGCTCAAGTTCTCTTCTGGATTTTCTCCAATAATAGAACAAGTTCCACTTTAATTCTGAGTTTCTCAAAGAACAAAGGAAAACATTAAGTTCTCTTCTGAATTTTCTCTAAGAAGAGCAAAAAAAGTTAAAGTTTAATTCTAAGTTTTTACAAAGAAGAAAAAAAGTTCCACTTCAGTTCTGAATTTTCCCAGAGAAGAGTAGAAATTTTAAGTTCTGTTCTGATTTTTCGTTAGAAGATAGAAAAAGCTATAATTCGATTCTGAATTTTTCCCCGAGAAGATAAAAAATTCCGCTTTAATTCTGAGTTTTCTCAAAGAAGTGAAGAAAATTTCAAGTTTTCTTCTCAGTTTTTCCCCAAGAAGAGAAGAATTTCCGCTATAATTGTGATTTTTATCCAAGAAGTGAAGAAAACTTCATGCTCCCTTCTGAATTTCTTTAAGAAGAGAGGAAAATTAAAGTTCAATTCGAAATTTTTCCAAAGAAGTGAATAAGTTACCCCTCAGTTCTGAATTTTCTCAAAGACGAGAAAAAAGGATTTAAATTTCTTTTCTAAATCTTTCGGTAGAAGTTGTGCTCCAATAGAAAAAGTAGAAAAAGTTATACTTCGATTTTGAATTTTCACAAAGAAAAGAAAAGTTCCACTCTAATTCTGAATTTTCTCAAAGAAATTAAGAAAAGTTCAAATTCTCTTCTGAATTTTTTTCCCAAGAAGAGAAAAAGGTTACAGTTCAATTCTGAATTTTTCAAAACAAAAGAAAAAAAATAAAGTTCTTTTCTGAATTTTTAAGTAGAAGAGAAAAAAAAGTTATACTTCGATTCTTGTTTTCCCCAAGAAGAGAAAAATTTCTATTTTAATTTTGAGTTTTCTCAAGAAGTGAAGTAAAAGTTCTCTTCTGAAAAAGAGAATAAGAATTCTCTTCTCAAGTTCTTTGCTCAAAGAAGGGAAAAAGTTACAATTCGATTCTGAATTTTTCCAAAGAATAGAAAAAGTGCCGCTTCAGTTCTGAATTTTCTCAAAGAAGAGGAAAAATATTTCAAGTTATGTTCTGAATTTATCCGTAGAAGATAGAAAAAGTTATACTTCGATTCTGAATTTTTCCCCAAGAAGAGAAAAAGTTCCACTTTAATTCTAATGTTAAAACTTTATTCCAAGTTTTCTCAAAGAAGTGAAGAAGAGTTCAAGTTTTCTTCTGAATTTTTCTCCAAGAAGAGAGAAAGTTCCACTTTAATTCTAAATTTTCTCCAAGAAGTGAAGAAAGTTCAAGTTCTCTTCTGAATTTTGCCAAAGAAGAGCAAAAAGTAACAGTTAAATCCTGAATTTTTCCACGAAAGAGAAAAAAGTTACGCTTCAGTTCTGAATTTTCTCAAAGAAGATGCAAAAAATTTCAAGTAATTTTCTAAAATTTTAGTAATTCTATCATTTCCATCATAGGGCTGTCATATCATCGCATAAAACATATATATGACTATTAATTTCGACTTTATTCATACCCCAATACTAAGGAATCTTTCTTTTTTCCCTAATACTAAGCATATTATTTTTTTCAAAAAAAAAGAGAAAAAGTTTCTCAGAGTTTTCTCAAAGAAGTGAAGAAAGGTTCAAGTTCTCTTTTGAATTTTCTCAAGGAAGATAAAAAAAATTACAGTTGAATTCTGAATTAATCCAAAGAAGAGAAATAAGTTCCACTTCAATTTGAATTTCTAAAAGAAGAGAAAAAATTTAAGTTCTGTTCTGAATTCTTCCGTACAAGATAGAACAAATTTATACTTCTATTCTTAATTTCTCCGTAAGAAGAGAAAAAATTTCACTTTAATTCTGAGTTTTCCCAAAGAAGTAAAAAAAGTTCAACTTCTCCTCTGATTTTTTCCCCAAAAACAGGAAAAGTTCTTTTTTAATTCTTAGTTTCCTCAAAAAATGAAGAAAAGTAGAAGTTCCCTTCTGAAAGAGAAAGAAGAGTTTTCTTCTCAAGTTCTTTTCTCAAAGAAGGGAAAAAGTTTACACTTCAATTCTAAATTATCTCGTAGAAGACAAAAAATTCAAGTTCTGTTTTGAATTTTTCGTTTCAAGATAGAAAAGGTTATACTGCGATTCTAAATCTTCATCAAGAAAAGAAAAAAGTTCCACATTAATTCTGAGTTTTCTCAAAGAAGTGAAGAAAAGATCAAGTTCTCTTCTGAACTTTTTCAGAAAAAGGAGAGCAAAGTTCCACTTTCATTTAAGTTTGCTCAAAGAAGTGAAGAAAATTTCAGGTTCTCATCTGAATTTTCCCCCAGAACAAAAAAGGTTCCACCTTAATCTGAATTTTTCATAGAAGTGAAGAAAAGTTCAAGTTCTCATCTGAATTTTCTTAAAGAAGAGAAACAATTATAGTTCAATTCTGAGTTTTTCCAAAGAAGAGAAAAAAAGTGTCACTTCTGTTCTGAATTTTCTCAAAGACGAGAAACTTTTAAAGTTCGGTTCTAAATTTTACCGTAGAAGATAGAAAAAGCTATACTTCGATTCTGAATTTTTTTCAAAGCAGAGAAAAAGTTCAACTTTAACTCTTAGTTTTGACAAAGAAGTGAAGAAAAACTCAAGTTCTCTTCTGGATTTTCTCCAAGAATAGAACAAGTTCTACTTTAATTCTGAGTTTTCTCAAAGAACAAAGGAAAACATTAAGTTCTCTTCTGAATTTTCTCAAAGAAGAGCAAAAAAAAGTTACAGTTTAATTCTGAGTTTTCCAAAGAAGAAAAAAAAATTCCACTTCAGTTCTGAATTTTCCCAAAGAAGAGTAAAAACTTTAAGTTCTGTTCTGAATTTTTCTGTAAAAGATAGAAAAAGCTATAATTCGATTCTGAATTTTTCCCCAAGAAGAGAAAAATTCCACTTTATTCTGAGTTTTCAAAAAAAAGTGAAGAAAAAATTCAAGTTTTCTTCTCAATTTTTCCCCAAGAAGATAAGAATTTCCACTATAATTGTGATTTTGTCCAAGAAGTGAAGAAAACTTCATGTTCCCTTCTGAATTTTCTCTAAGAAGAGAGCAAAGATACGGTTCAATTCTAAATTTTCCAAAGATGTGAATGAGTTACCCTTCAGTTCTGAATTTTCTCAAAGACTAGAAAAAAGAAGTTAAATTTCTATTCTAAATCTTTCGGTAGAAGTTGTACTTCGATAGAAAAATTAGAAAAAGTTATACTTCGGTTTGAATTTTCACAAAGAAAAGAGAAGTTCCACTCTAATTCTTAATTTTCTCAAAGAAAGAAAGAAAAGTTCAAGTTCTCTTCTGAATTTTTCCCAAGAAAAGAAAAAGGGTTTACAGTTCAATTCTGAATTTTTCAAAACAAAAGAAAAATAAATAAAGTTCTGTTCTGAGTTTTCCGTAGAAGAGAAAAAAAAGTTATACTTCGATTCTTGTTTTCCCCAAGAAGAGAAAAATTTCTATTTTAATTTGAGTTTTCTCAAGAAATGAATAAAAGTACAAGTTCTCTTCTAAAAAAAAGAATAAGAATTCTCTTACTTAAGTTCTTTGCTCAAAGAAGGGAAAAAGTTACAATTCAATCTGAATTTTTTCCAAAGAAGAGAAAAAGTGCCGCTTCAGTTCTGAATTTTCTCAAAGAAGAGAAAAAAATATTTCAGGTTCTGCTCTGAATTTTTCGTAAGAGATAGAAAAATTTTATACTACGATTCTAAATTTTCCCCAAGAAGAGAGAAAAAAGTTCCACTTTCATTCTGAGTTTTCTCAAAGAAGTCAAGAAAACTAGAAGTTCTATTCTTATTTTTCTCAAAGTAGAGAAAAAAGTTACAGTTCTATACTGAATTTTTGCATAGAAGAGAAAAAAAGTTTCACTTCAGTTCTGAATTTTATCAAAAGAAGAACAAATTTAAAAATTCAACTTTAATTCTGGATTTTCTCTAAGAAGAGAAAAAAGTTAAAGTTCAATTCTAAATTTTTCCAAAAAAGTGAAAAAAAAGTTAGACTTCAGTTCTAGATTTCCTCAAAGACGAGAAAAAAAACTTAAACTTCATTTCTAAATCTTTCGGTAGAAGTTATATTTCGATAGAAAAAGTAGAAAAGATATACTTCGATTCTGAATTTTCCCCCAAGAGAGAAAAGTTCCACTTCAAATCTGAGTTTTCTCAAAGAAGAGAAAAATATTTCAAGTTGTATTCTGAATTTTTCCATAGAAGACAAAAAAAGCTATACTTCAATTCGGAATCTTTCCCCAAAAAGAGCAAAGATTTAACTTAATTCCGGATTTTCTCTAAGAAGAGAAAAAATTTACAATTAGATTCTAAATTTTTCCAAAGACGTGAAAAACGTTACGCTTCAGTTCTAGGTTTTCTCAAAGACGAGAAAAAAGAATTTAAATTTCTGTTTTAAATCTTTCAGTGGAAGTTATACTTCGATAGAAAAATTAGAAAAGTTATATTTAAATTCTGAATTTTCCCCAAGTCGAGAGAAAAGTTCCACTTTAATTCTGAGTTTTCTCAAAAAGTGAAGAAAAGTCAGGTTCTCTTCTAAATTTGTCCTAAGAAAAAGAAAAAGTTCCACTTTAATTCCGAGTTTTCTCGTTGAAAGGAAGAAAAGTTCAAGCTCACTTCTTAATTTTCTTTATAGAAGAGAAAAAAAATTAGTTCAATTCTAAATTTTTCCAAACAGAGAGAAGAAAGTTTCACTTCAGTTCTGAATTTTCTTTAAGACGATAAAAAAAATTTATGTTCTATTCTGAATTTTATAGTAAAAGATAGAGAAAAATTTTTTCCTCCAAGAAGAGAAAAGTTTCACTTCTGATTCAAAGAAATGAATCTTTCTTTTTTCCTCCAAGAAGAAGACTTTAATTCAGATTTTGAGAACTGAAAAAAGAAGTGAAGAGTTCCAAACTTCAAGAAGTTTCTTCTGAATTTTCTCAAAGAAGAGAGTTTTACTCAAAGAATAATGAAGTTCCACTTCAAATTTCTCAAAAGAAGAGAAAAAATTTCAAGTTCTGTTCTGGATTTTTCCCCATTGAAAAAGTTATACTGCGGCAAGAAGAGAAAAAAGTTCCACTTTAATTCTGATTTTTTCTAAAAGAAATGAAAAAAGATCAAGTTCTCTTCTGAATTTTCTCACAAGAATAGAAAAACTTTAACTCTGAGTTTTCTCAAAGAAGTGAAGAAATTTCATTCTGAATTTTTTGCCTAACAAGAGTAAAAGTTCTATTTTAATTCTGAGTTTTCACGTAGAACTGAAGAAAAGTTCAAAATTCACTTCTGAATTTTCTTAAAAAAGAGACAAAAAGTTTAGTTCAATTCTGAAATTTTCCAAAGAAGAGAAAAAACTTCAGCTGTGAATTTTCTCAAAGTTCTAAAGTCCTATTTTTTTGCCGTAGAAGATAGAAAAAGTATACTTCAATTCTGAATTTTTTCCAAGAAGAGAAGAAGTTCCACTTTAATTCTGCGTTTTCTCAAGAAGTGAGAAAGTTCAAGTCTCTTCTGAATTCTCCACAAGAAAAGAAATAGACTTCCACTTTAATTCTGAGTTTTCTCAAAGAACTGGAAGAAAACTGGAAATTTTCTCTTCTGATTTTTCTCAAAGGAGAAAAAAATTGCAGTACAAAAAGATTTTTCATAGAAGAGAAAAAATTTCCACTTCAGTTCTGAATTTTCTCAAAGAAGAGAAAAAAGTTTTTATTCTGAGTTTTTCCAAGAATAGAAAAAGCTATACTTTGATTGGGAAGTTCAAAACTTTAATTCTGAATTTTCTCTAAGAGTAGAAAAAAAGTTACAGTTCAATTCTAAATTTTCAAAAAGTGAAAAAAGTTTTCAGTTCTAAATTATTTCAAAGAAGTGAAAAAAGTTAGACTTCAGTTCTATTTTCACAAAGACGAGAAAAAAGAATGTAGGGTTAGAAACAAAGAAAAAGTTAGACTTCAATCTGTAGTTAGAAGTTATACTTGGATAGAAAAAGTAGAAAAGTTATATCGATTCTGAATTTTCCACAAGAGAAAAAGTTCACTTTATTTCTGAGCTTTCTCACAGAAGTGAAGAAAAGTTCCGGTTCTCCTCCAAATTTTTCCCTAAGAAGCAAAAAAGGGAAGAAACAGTTCAAGTTCACTTCTGAATTTTTCTTATAAGAGACAAAAAGTTAGTTCAATTTATTTTTCCAAAGAAGAAAAGAAAGTTTCACTTCAGGTCTGAATCTTTTCAAAGCCGAGAAAAAAAAAATTAAAGTTCTGTTCTGGATTTGACCGAGAAAGATAGAAAAAGTTATACTTCGATTCTTTATTTTCCTCCAAAAAGAAAAAAGTTCCACTTTAATTCTGAGTTTTCTCAAAGAAGTGAAAAAAAGTTCACTTTACTTCTGAATTTTCCCCAAGAAGGGAAAATTTTCCACGTTAATTCTGATTTTTCTAAAAGAAATGAAGAAAACTTCAAGTTTTCTTCTGACTTTTCTCAAAGAAGAAAAAAAAAGTCACAGTTCAATTCTGAATTTCTCCAAAGAAATAGAACAAAATTGCACTTCAGTTCTGAATTTTCTCAAAGAAGAGTAAATAATTTCAAGTTCTGTTCTGAATTTTTCCACAAAAGAGAGAAAAATTTATGCTGCTATTCTAAATTTTCCCCAAGAAGAGAAAAAAGTTCCACTTTAATTCTGAATTTTCTAAAAAATGAAGAAAAGATCAAGTTCTCCTCTGAACCTTTTTTTCCCCTTGAAGAGAAAAAGTTCCAATTTAATTCTGAGTTTTTCCCAAAGAAGTGAAGAAAATTTCAGGTTCTCTTTTGAATTTTTGCCTAAAAAGAGAAAAACGTACCACTTTAATTCTTTCAGAGTTCTCTCGAAGAAATGAAGAAAACTTCCAAATGTACTTCTGAACTTTCTTAAAGAAGAGACTAAAAGTTAGTTCAATTCTGAATTAATATAAATAAGAGAATAAAGTTTTACTTCAGCTCTGAATTTTCTCAAATACGACAAAAAATTAAAGTTCTCTTCGGAATTTTACCATAGAAGATAGAAAAAGATGTACTTTGATTCTGAATTTTTCCCCCAAGAAGAGGAAAAGTTCATTTTAATTCTGAATTTTCTCAAAGAAGGAGAGAAAAGTTCAAGTTCTCATCTGAAATTTTCCCCAAGAAGAGACAAAATTCGACCTTAATTCTGAGTTTTCTCAAGGAAGTGAAAAAAGTTCAAATTCTCTTCTGAATTTTCTCAAAGGAGAGAAAAAAAAGTTACAGCTCAATACTAAACTTTTACATAGAAGAGAAAAAATCCACTTCAGTTCTGAATTTTGTCAAAGAAGAGAAAAATTTCAAGCTCTGTTCTGAATTTTGTCATAGAAGAGAGAAAAAGCTATATTTCGATTCGGAATTTTTCTCCAAGAAGAGAAAAAATTCAACTTTAATTCTGAGTTTTCTCAAAGAATTAAACAAAATTCCAGTTATCATCTGAATTTATCCCCAAGAAGAGAAAAAGTTCCACTTGAGTTTTCTCCAAGAAGTGAAGAACACTTCAAGTTCTCTTCTGCGCTTTTTCAATGAAGAAAAACAGTTAAAGTTCAATTCTGAATTTTTCCAAAGAAGTGAAAAAGTTAATCAGTTCTGATTTTTCTCAAAGACGAGAAAAAAGAATTTAAAGCTCTGTCTAAATTTTTCTGTAGAGTATGGAAAATTTATGCTTCGATTCTGAGTTGTATCCAAGAAGAGAAAAGTTCCACTTTAATTCTGACTTGTCTCAAAGAAGTGAACAAAAGTTCAAGTTCTCTTCTGAATTTTACCAAAGAAGAGAAAAGTTACAGTTCAAGTCTGAATTTTTTCCAAACAACAGAAAAAAAAAATTAAATTCTGTTTTTAATTAATTATATTTGAAGAGAAAAAAGTTAGTATTTTATTCTGAATTTGTCCTAGGAAGAGAAAAAATTTCAAGTTCTGTTCAAAATTTTTCCGCGGAAGATAGAAAAGTTTTGATTCGATTCTGAATTTTTCTCTTCTTTGCGAAAATTCAGAAGAGAACTCGAATTTTTCTTAACTTCTTTGAGAAAACTCAGAATTAAAGTGGAACTTTTTCTCTTCTTTTGGAAAAAATCTCCTTGTGTTCTTCTCTTCTTATATATACTTGTTTCTATCTTCTATGGAAAAATTCAGAACAGAACTTGAAATTTTTCCCCAAGAAGAGAAAACATTCCACCTTAATTCTGAGTTTTCTCAAAGAAGTGAAGAAAAGTTCAAGTTCTCTTCTAAACTTTCCACAAGAAGAGAAAAAAGTTCCACTTTAATTGTGAGTTTTCTCAAAGAAGTTAAGAAAAGTTCAAGTTCTCTTCTGAACTTCCTCAAAGAAGAGAAAAAAAGTTATAGTTCAATTCGGTATGTTTCCAAAAAAGAGAAAAAAAGTTACACTTCGATTCTGAATTTCCTCAAAGAAGAGAAAAATAATTTCAAGTTCTGTTCTGAATTTTGCGTAAAAGATGGCAAGATTTATACTGTGATTCTAAATTTTCCCCAGGAAGAGAATAAAGTTCAACTTAAATTCTGAGTTTTCGCAAGGAAGAGAAGAAAAGATCAAGTTCTCTTGTGAACATTTTCCCCAACAAGAGAAAAGAGTTCAAATTTAATTCTGAGTTTTCACAAAGAAGTGAATAAAAGTTAGTTTCTCTTCTGAATTTTTCCCCAAGACGAGAAAAAGTTCCCGTTTAATTCTGAGTTTTCTCAAGGAAGTGAAGGAAAAAGTTCAAAATTTTATTTTGAGTTTTCCACAAGAAGAGAAAAGTTCAACTTTAATTCTGAGTTTTCACAAAGAAGTGAATAAAAGTTAAGTTTCTGTTCTAAGTTTTAATTTAATTCTACTTTAATTCTGAGTTTTCTCAAGGAAGTGAAGAAAAGTTCAAGTTCTCTTCTGAAATTTCCCCAAAAAGAGATAATATTACAGTTCGATTCTGGACATTTCCAAATAAGAGAAAAAAATTAAGTTCCGTTCTGATATTTTCCGTAGAAGACAAAAAAATTATACTTCGATTCTGAATTTGTCCTAAGAAGATAAAAAAATTTTAAGTTCCGTTCAAAATTTTTCAGTAGAAGATAGAAAAAGTTATGCTTAGATACTGAATTTTTTCTTTTCTTGGGGAAAATTCAGAAGAGAACTTGAAATTTTCTTCACTTCTCGGAGAAAACTCAAGTGGAACTTTTTCTTTTCTTAGGGGAAATCCAAATCGAGGTATAGCTCTTTCTATCTTCTATAGAAAAATTCCGAACAGAACTTGAAATTTTTTTCTCTTCTTTGAGAAAATTCAGAAACTGAACTGGAACTTTTCATTCTTCTATGGAAAAATTCAGAATTGAACTGTAACTTGATTTCTCTTCTGTCCTAAAAATCAGAAGAGAGCTTGCAGATTTTTCACTTCTTTGAGAAAACTCAGAATTAAAGTGGAACTTCTTATCTTCTTGCGGAAAAAATCAGAAGAGACTTTGAACTTTTCTTCACTTCTTTGAGAAAACTCAGAATTAAAGTGGAACTTTTTCTCGTCTTGGAGAAACAATTCAGAATCAAAGTATAGCTCTTTCTATCTTCTACGGTAAAATCAGAACAGAACTTTAATTTTTTTTCTCGTCTTTGAAAAAATTCAGAACTGAAGTGAAACTTTTTTCTCTTTTTTGAAAAAAGTTCAGAATTGAACTAACTTACAAATCAGAACTAAAGTTACAAATTAGAACTGATGTATAACTTTTTTCCCTTATTTGGAAAAATTTAAAACTGTAACTTTTCTCTCTTCATTAAGAAAATTTTCCCTAGGAAGAGAAAAAAGTTACAGTTCAATTCTGAGTTTTTCCAAACAAGAGAACAAAAAATAAGTTCTGTTCTGATTTTTTCCTTAGAAGGGAAAAAATTATACTTTGATTCTGAATTTGTCCTAGGAAAAGAAAAAAATTTAAAGTTCTGTTAAGATTTTCCCGTAGAAGATGGAAAAAGTTATGCTTCGATTCGGATTTTTTCCCAAAAGAGAAAAGTTCAATTTCAGGTCTGAATTTTCTCAAAGAAGTGAAGAAAACTTCAGGTTCTCTTCTGAATAATTACCCCAAGAAGAGAGAAAAATTTCCACCTTACTTCCGAGTTTTCTCATAGAAGCGAAAAAAAGTTCAAGTTTTCTTATGAATTTTCTCAAAGAAGAGAAAAAGTTACAGTTCATTTCTGAATTTTCCAAAGAAGAGAAATAAGTTCCAATTCAGTTCTGAATTTTCTCAAAGAAGAGAAAACATTTCAAGTTCTGTTCTGAATTTTTCCGTAAAAGATAGAAAAAGTTATACTGCGATTCTAAATTTTACCCAAGAAGAGAAATAAGTTCCACTTTATTTTGAGTTTTTTCAAAGAAGTGGAGAAAAGATCAAGTTCTCTTCTGAATTTTTTCCCAAAGAAGAGGAAAAGTTCCACTTTAAATCTGAGTTGTCTCAAAGAAGTGAAAAAAAGTTCAGGTTCTCTTCTGAACTTTTCCCCGAGAAGAGGAAAAACCCAATTTAATTCTGAGTTTTCTCATTGACGTGAAGAAAAGTTCAAATTTCTTCTGAATTTTTCTAAAAAAGAGAACAAATTTTTGTTCAATTCTGAATTTTTCTAAAGAAGAGAAAAGTTTCACTTCGGTTCTGAATTTTCTCAAAGACGAGAAAAAATCTTTAAGTTCTGTTCTAATTTCACCGTAGAAGATAGAAAAGGTTATGCTTCGATTCTGAATTTTTCCTCCAAGAAGAGAAAAATTTCCACCTTAATTCTGAGTTTTTTTCAAAGAAGTAAAGAAGTTTGAAGTTCTCTTCTGAATTTCCGAAAGAAGAGAAAAAGTTCTGAATTTTCTCAAAGAAGAGAAAAAATTACAGTTCAAGACAAAAAGTTAGTTCAATTCTGAATTTTTTCAAAGAAGAGAAAAATGTTTCACTCTAGTTCTGAATTTTCTCAAAAACGAGAAAAAAATTTAAAGTTCTTTTTTGAATCTTACCGTAGAAGATAGAAAAAGTTATACTTCGATTCTGAATTTTTCCTACAAGAAGCGAAAAGTTCCACTTTAATTCTCATTTTTCTCAATAAAGTGAAGAAAAGTTCAAGTTCTTTTCTGAATTTTCCGCAAGAAGAGAAAATGTTCCTCTTTAATTATGAGTTTTCTCAAAGAAGTGAAGAAAACCAGAAGTTCTCTTCTGATTTTTATGAAAGAAGAGAAAAACGTCACTGTTCAATTCTGAACTTTTCCCCAAGAAGAGAAAAAAAAGTTCCATTTTAATTCTGAATTTTCTAAAAATGAAGAAAAGATCAAGTTCTCCTCTGAACCTTTCCCCTTGAAGAGAAAAGTTCCACTTCATTTCTGAATTTTCTCAAAGAAGAGAAAAATTACAAGTTCTGTTCTGAATTGTTTCCATAGAAGATAGAAAGAGCTATACTTCGATTCGGAGTTTTTCCCCGAGAAGAGAAAAAAAATCACCTTTATTACTGAGTTTTCTCAAAGAAGTGAAGAAAAGTTCAAGTTTTCTTCTGCATTTTTCGGCAAGAAGAGAAAAAAGTTCCACTTGAGTTTTCTCCAAGAAGTGAAGAAAATTTTATTTTCTATTCTTAATTTTCTCAATGAAGAGTTAAACGTTACGGTTCAATTGTAAAATTTTTCATTGAAGTTTTAAAAAAGTTACACATCAGTTCTGATTTTTCTCAAAGACGAGAAAAAAGAGTTTAAAGCTCTGTTTTAAATGTTTCTGTAGAAGATAGAAAAAAGTTAACTTGAATTCTGAATTTTTCCAAGAAGAGATAAGTTCCACTTTAATTCTGAGTTTTTCTTCACAAAGAAGTGAAGAAAAGTTCAAGTTATCTTCTGAATTTTCCCAAGAAGAGAAAAAAGCTACAGTTCAATTCTGAATTCTTTCAAACAAGAGAAAAAAAAATAAGTTCTCTTCTGATTTTTTCCGTAAAAGAAAAAAAAGTTATACTTCGTTTCGAAATTTTTCCTAGGTAGAGAAGACAATATCAAGTTCTGTTCAAAATTTTTCCGTAGAAGATAAAAAATTTATGCTTCGATTCTGAATTTTTCCCCAAGAAGAGAAAAAGTTAAATTTTAATTCTGAGATTTTTCAAAGAAGTGAGAAAAGTTCACGTTTTCTTCTGAAATTTTACCCAAGAAGAGAAAAATTTCCTGCTTATTTCTGAGTTTTTCGTAGAACTGAAGAAAAGTTCAAGTTCTCTTGTGAATTTTTCAAAGAAGAGAAAGAAGTTACAGTTCAATTCTGAATTTTCCAAAGAAGAGAAATAAGTTCCAATTCAGTTCCGAATTTTTTCAAAGAAGAGAAAATAATTTCAAGTTCTGTTCTTAATTTCCCGTAGGAGATAGAAAAATTTGAACTTCGATTCTAAATTTTTCCCCAAGAAGAGAAAAGTTCAATTTTAATTCTGAATTTTCTCAAAGAAGGAGAGAAAAGTTCAAGTTCTCATCTGAAATTTTCCCCAAGAAGAGACAAAATTCGACTTTAATTCTGAGTTTTCTGAAGGAAGTGAAAAAAGTTCAAGTTCTCTTCTGAAGAAGAGAAGAAGAGTTCTCTTCTCAAGTATTTTTCTCAGTGAAGAAAAAAAACATTACACTTCCATTATTTGAGTTTAAGTGAATTCTTTGACTTTGACGTTTCTCTGACTTTTTGTGTGTTCTTTGACTTTGACTTTTCTCTTTGATTGAAGTGTCAAATCTTTGACTTTTCTCAAAGAAGAGAAACAAAATATATAATATCCATATCCAAAAACAAAATTCAGTCCAAAAAAGTGCTACTATAGACACTATTTTTCTAATAGTAAAAATCACGACTAACATATCAATATCATTCTCATTTTATATTTCAAAAAATAATAAATATTATCTTTTTTTCTGTTTTAAGTATACTTCATGTCATTTTAGAACATGTGTAAAAAAAAGTTGAAAAATTTCTATGTGTGAAAAAAAAAATCATAAAAATAAAAACTAAAAGTTCAAAAAAAGTTTAAAAACTAGACTTAAAAAAGTATAAGCAATGGGGGGAGGGGATGGTGAGCATTGAGGCCTTTGGAAGTTGGGTCATCGATGACTAAGGGCTGTCGTATCATTGCCTAAAATGTATACGATTTTTTGTAGTGGCTCCAATAGTATACCCACTGTGGGCATCGTCAAATCCATAAGTCCCTCACTACTTGATTCCTTTTCGTTGAACTCTTTGTGTAAAACAGAGCACAAAACCTATTTTTATTTTTCAAGAAGAATTTGTAGTAACTTCAATAGTATAGCTCTAGTATAGTCCTAGATTTCTAAGGATTGTTCTGGATTTTTATATTAAAATTCTATTCTCGGCACCTTTTAATATAAAGCATTTAAAATCACACTTTATCTTCACTTAATGATCTATTTCGGAATAGAATCAATACTAAACCAGTCAAATATTTCTAAAATCACCTAAAATCTTGAGCGAACATCTTAGATCAGTAAGCAATCTCTTTCGCAATAGGATCAAGAAAGGAAAATCACCTTTTTGGGGTTTGTTCAGGATTCATTGCTCCTAAAAAGCGCCTTAGGAAATCTTCACTGCCGGGTTTTTTTCATATCTCAAAAGTGCCCGGCCTTGATAGAGGTCATAGATTCTCACAAGTGCCTGGCCTTCACTCTCTGTGAAAAGGTGCATAGCAGCGGTATAACTAATTCTGTATGGCGGTGGTATTATTAATTCTGTATTGCAGCGGTATAAGTAGTTATATCATATCTACTCATAGGAGCATTAACTAAAATTGCCATTAAGTGGCCCTTGTAGAATTGAATTACATGCATGGCCGTATCCAGGATTTTTTTTCGCTGGGGGGTTAGAAAAAAAACTTTAAAAAACACATCAAAAATGTGTTTATATTCATTTTTGTTATGTTTTTGCGAGTCAGACAAACATTTTCGGGAGGGATGTTGTCAAATCCCCTAACCCCACCCCTTTGGATACGGCCTTGAGTAAGTGTTTAACAGACGGTTTTTAATTCCCATCATAAATAGTGATAAGGATTGATTGAGTTTATTCATTACAATTCTAAGGCTAATGCTGAAACATAGATGTCTGATATACAAAACTTGTCTTCGCATTTCATCTGTAGATTATAGATTTAATAAAGGGTGGCAAAAATAAAGTCGGTTCAATATGTGAAAATGCAAAAAGATTCATTTATATAAGGGACAGTTTAGATATACAAGGTTCTCTTTCATCCCAGTCAGTTCAAGGCCTCCCTCTTTACACCCTCTCTAGTTGTTTCAATTTCTCTTCAATATTTCATTACAACACCTTCCTCCTCCACTACCTACTTTGCATTTGGCCCTGGATGGTTGACTGACGATAATGGTCTTTGGCAACATACAATCCTTCATCCACAGAACGTGTCCTAGCCCTCTTCACTTTTCTCTCATTGTAGCCAAAGGAATCAAGATTAAATACAATTTTCCGTACTGCTTACTGTTTGAAATGCGACTAGTTAGACGGATACCCAAAACGACCCGTAGACAATCTCTCTGGAAAACATCACACAAAACTTCTTCTGTCTTTTGGAGCACCCCCGCTTCAGAACCATACCACTGCCATCACGATAGCTTGCAATATCGTACTGTTGATTAGAAAACTTATCCTCCTATTTTTCCAAATTTTTTTAACTGTGAAAAAAACAACCTGGGCCTAGGCTATTCCACTTTTAACGTCTTCACTACACCAACTGCCTGTACCAATAATACAACTTATGTAGCTGAAGATGTCCACTTAATCGATTTTGTCGTTACACAACATTTACCTCTTCACGTTCATTTATTCCCAGTCTTGGCGATCGAGTCTTCTTACCATTAGTTTTCAAACCTATTCTTGCGCCCTGGACTCTAAAAACGTCCAAAAATTTATTCATTTTTCTAACATTATCATCTAGGATGCTCACCAAAGTTGGGTACCTTCAGCTTAACCAAAAATGGGAGATCGTCACTTCTCCATTTGATTCCCTGCTCACACTGTTCCTCTCTTAAATTTATCTACAGCATCTCTAAATGTATAAGACTTAGTTAGTAATTTGCTTTCGACAGCACCCAAGGTAATGCCTCTATAATTACAAAAATATCTCGTATCTCCTTTTTTAAAAAGGGGTGAAATATAGTATTCCTTTAAATCTTAAGAAACTTCCCCTTTCTCAAAAATTATATTTATAATATTCGGTAATTTTTCTCTAGTTTTTCAACCAGCGTAACGAAAAAAAAACTCATTTACCGCCCTATCAGCTCCTGGAGCCTTACTATTTTTATTCCTTTGAATTCTGTGTTTAATTCATCCTCACAAAGTAAAACTTCTTTCACTTCTGAAGGGTCGCAAGACTTTCATTCTTTTCTATATCGTTTAATGGCCTTCGTTTCAAACGTCCTTAGTTCCTATCCAGGCGAACCAGGAGTTGAATCTTGTGGCTTTAAATCTCTAGCCTTCCTTAATACGGCCTTGATTACATTCCTTCTTTTCGTGTGTGAACTATTACTCAAATATTTGTTTTACAATCCCCTCCTTGTCTCGACTAGACTTGAAGAATTATTACTAATAATCCTAGCTGCGGTTCTAACTTTCCTCCCTGAGACACCATCACTGACTTTAAATGCTAATTTCTAAAATTAGCATGGTGATACTTACTTTTAACATCAATAGAAGCATTGCTATATATCCTAGTATATTGTTTTTGATCCTACCAGTCTTCAGTTTAAAATAACATAATCAGTAAGGACATTTGTCCAACTATCATGTGAATACCATGTTAATTTATGTGTCATTTTATGTCCAAATGCTGAATTAATTATAACTAGATTGTTATACCAAAAATATTGCCACAATCTACAACCTGTACAAATTTTTTTCATTACACATAATTCATCTAGGCTAGGATATCATCTATCCCTGTCTCTACTAGCCTGAGATTTTTTTAAATAATGGATATCTTTATTACATAGTTAATATATACAGAAAAAGCACGAAGCCCAGTATTCTGGGCCTGTATGGCTACTCCTAGAACACTTTACACTGCACAGATGCATCGGGTTACCACACTTTCTATCTACCAACATAGCAGCACAATATTATAATTTTGATCGAGAAAAAGAGGGGGGAAAAATCAAAACTCATACTCATACAGGCAATGACGTCTAAACTGGCAATGTAAATCAGTCCTATCTAACCCATTTTTCAACAAAGAAGGCAACCCATTCCATAGCACTGGAAGAGCTGGGCGACAGGGAAATGTTAACCTTATCGATACCTTCAGTGGTCCCCTATATTGGCTTACCTCTCTAGTTCCATAACTGTGAAGATCCGCAGCAGTAGAAAACATATTCCGAAAGAAAATCGTAATAATATGATTTGTATTAACAAACATAAACAAAATCTTATATAACTTGCTTAGTCCAGAGAACGGCAGTATTTGGACGCGAGTAGATGGATCTTATAGAAGCTTGGCTCTCAACCGCATATATCACTCTCATCGCTTGATTTTGTAATGAACTCAACTGCTTAAGATGGGTCGAAAATGTATTAGACCATATCGAATAACAATACAATAAATATGGATGGATTGGTCAAAAATAAAGCAGCCGTAATACTTTTTGAGGAAACTGTTGTTTCAGTTTTCATGCCAATCCTACGTTTCTTGAGATTTTCGTGGATATGCACTGAATATGTTCTGAAAAACACATTGCTTCGTCAATCAGAACGCCTAAATATTTCACAAATTTCTTCGTGATATGACCGATTCACCAATATTAAGTTCTTACAGCCACAGGTAATAGTTTGCCGATTTCCCAAAAACAATAAAGGCATAATTGTTTTAATTAGTTTTGAGCTTGTTAAGTCGCATCCATCTCTCTATGCGGATCATATCTTCCTTCATTAAGGACAAAAATCTACTCTCAGTAAGTGCCATAACTGAATGGTTGATGTCGTCGGCAAAAAACAGCAAGTGATTATCTTGGTTCCGAATTTGTAGTCTCTTCAATGAAATCCGTCACCAACTCGGAGAGTGCGTGTTGAAGATCATTTATATAGATTGCAAACAGCAAGGGGCCAAGAGGGGGCCCTGGGTTACTCTGCAATTTTATTGGAAAATCTCCCGGCTCAACATTTTTCACTCATACATATAGTGATCGTTTCCTCAAAAACGAAGCAAGAATCTCAGGGCGTTTCCTCTGATTCCAGTATTTTCCAGTTTCTTAAACAGGATCTCATGGTATGCGGCATCATAAGCTTTGAGGGTATCAAAATGATAGTTGCAACTCTAAGCTTTTCATCAAGCGAGTAGTAGGCTATTAATACTTTTAAGCGCACATGTATCCCATTACTACAAGCCCACAGGTATCCAGTCAATCCTAAGACACATCTGGTGTTATATCAACTTCGGTTAATAAGAAAAATTCCTGGAAATGCTAAAACAACTATGGAGAGGCTTTAACCCTTTTCCGGAAACAATCAATGCCTATTTTCTCAGTGAAACTTTTCAATGGTTATAAGTACACACAAATGGTTATCACAACTTCCTGTTGATAAGAATTTTTTGGAAGCATTATTATCTTAGTTTCGTTAGCCAAACATGTTGTTCAATAATCTAATTGAAATTGATTTGATCGAAGTGATTTTATGTCTAATAAATGAAGTATTGATATAGATTCTAATCTGCAATTGGACGACACCTTTTTGTACTCTAATAATATCGTGCCGATTGTTGACTATTGATTATTGATAATTGGCTATGACTACAACCGGTCAAGTATCATTTATTGATATTTAATCGTCCTAAGCACATCAGTTTTCATTACAAGGCTTGCACATGAGTTTGGGTCCCAACAATCCAATCCAGGGCCCAATTCCTCCCTCCAGGGCCCCATATCCCCCTCCAGAACCCCAATACCCCCATCTTTTTGCCTCCCCTCAAAAAATAATATTGACACTTTTTTTGGCATCATCTCGAGACTTTGCATGCCACGGTCATTTAAGATACTTGCTTGACAGACATGTTCTTTTGATACCCACCCCCCAATCATTTACTAAGAAATTTTTTCAACTTTGTTTTTACTTGTCTTAAAATAATATAAAAAGTAATGTGGTAAAATGGTATTATGGTATTAAGGTGAAGTTGTGGTTGTTGTCTTTATTCTCCCTTTCTAGGGGAGATGAACTTTGACTCTAAGGTAATTAAACTTTGGTGGCGTGACTTAGGCTATGACCTGACTAATGAGGCGTACTAGCTGGGTATATATGAGGGACTAAATTTAGATTGTAGAGAGGTTGACTATAATACAATATTTTTATTCAGTTAACATACACTAGTACAGGGATTGATAATAGATATATATTCTGCTGGGACAGGTTGTCCCAGGAAGACCACAAGTATCATAAATCTACAATAATTTATAATACAATAGGATACTTAGACACTTACAATAATCCGACAATATTCCAAGGTATTTCTAAATAAACGGACCAGAGGTCAGTCCGGCATAAAATTAGTATCTCGCCACCCCTTCCCCTAAAATATATCTTTTATACATTTCCTCAACCACACCTTATAGGGACCCACTGACGCACATTGCTAGGAAGTAGTAATTTATCAGTTTACTGTTAAGCATACACTTGCCAGGATATGTTCCTTATCTTAATAAAAAGTGGTATTTCTAACTTTTGTATTTGCGTCTTAATATTTTATTAAATTCCGAATTGACTTAATTAGAAAGCGTAACCACATTACTCCCTATTTTAAGAAGAGTTGTCCCAAAAAACAATTTAATTTTGTACATGGTTATTATGCTGCCACCTTTGGGTCATTCTGTGCATATACCCTCAATGGGTTTCCTTAGGGTCATGTTTATGGTCAAATATATGCCATGTCCTTTTTTCTCCAAGGATATCAGTTTTGAAATGTATCTTTGTTTCTCTTTTTCTCTGTCTTTAAGACTGTAAAAATTCTCTTTTCACGCTCATTCTCATACGCATCTTCTGTTTTAGCTTGGCTTAAGCATTATTTAGTGGTTCTGCCAAATTAGATTTAAAGTCATATTAACGTTTATTAATTATTTGAGTTTAAATTTATTCCCATTAATAATTTAATTTATCTGGGTGATGTGCTTGATTTACTGTTTATTTTTCGGGGTTAGAAATGCCTTGGATAAATTATACATACCAAGTACATATTTTTCCAGCACAAGGCATATTCACATTCTTTCAATAATATAAAGCCATTTAGGCTACGTAGCAAATTTTCTAGGCCTAATTTAAATTTTATCTCACTTTAGGATAAACTGTTAGCAAATTACATATAGTTTCCAAAATATTAGTGTGTATGGTTTGTTTTCTGTTGATATCAGGATAATATTAAACTGTTTACTTTTTTCGGGGTTAGAAATTTTCTTTTCAACTGCGTCGAAAATGGCTCGAAAGGATGTCACAAAAAAATTGATTTCCAGGTAATATTAAAAAAACTAAAGCTGTATAGTATAAAACATTATACACGTAAAGCATAAAGTGATACATATAGTGAAAAGAAACACTCAATTTTGTATATATCACTGCATTCTTTTTTTTAAACGAAGGTTAATTACTTTTAGTTACTTTTCTTTTTTTTTACTCTAAACATAATATGAAACTTAAATAGAAACATTATGTTTCTTGCTGGGGATTTGTTTAATCATCCTTTTCAAACTTAATACTTAACGGATTATTTCACAGTAAAAATATTTATACGTTGACTCGAAGTCAAAAATTTATATATAACATTAAATCACTAGTTCAAACTTAAAGCTATTTCTTAAAATAAAAAAAAATAGTATATACACAAGCATTGTGTAATAAACTTACACGAGCCTTGTGAGGTCACAAAACTTAGATAGAACATTCAACTACTGGTTAAAACTTAAAGCATTTAAAAATATATTAACTGCAATTAAAATATTTACAAAAAAAATCAACTCCAACTAATACATTTATAAACTGTAACTGAGAACTGTCACTAGGCTCTACATAAGGGTTTGGCAATAGTTCATATAACATGACTTTGCTATTAAAATTTCTATATTTACATTTTTTACGATAACAATTCCATATTTATTAAAGGTTTTCAAAATACCTTTATAACTGTATATATTTTCTCACCAACTTTTTGTTACCACTATGTATATTTCCCATATACGACTTTATACATTTATTTTTCCCTTTTTTTTGAATCTTTGTTTTCAACTTTTCTTTGGTTTTATTTCGAAAAACCAACTTGTGTCAGTAACTGTTTTTTTTAGCACTCTATGTCGGTTTGTTTATACAAACTTTTTAACTTTCGAATTCTTTTTGAATTTCGGGTACTTGAGACAGTTTTATAACGTTTTCACCTGTAATCTCTTTTTTTCAGCTTTAATGTCCTTTTGGGACAAGGCTCCATTTAAAGCTTTGATTTGATAAACTCAAAATTTAGCTGTTAACCTTTTTACCTGTTATGACACTGTTAATTGACCTGTGCCTGCACTCTGAAGGTTTGCTTACCAGGGCTGCTTTTTGGTAGCTCCTTACAACGTTTCTAATTTCTCTTGTCATCGGCTACAGCTAAAAGGACTATTATGAACCTGCACACACAATAATTAATTATTTATAGCCCCACTTTTTATTTGTGACCACAGTTATCTCTTGGGCTATTCTGTTATCAAACAAAGTGGCCCTTCTGCAGAAAATATACCTTGCCTTCATGGGACATGGTAATTTATTTTTTTGACATACAAGTGAAAATGACTATTTTCACTTTAACTTCCCAACTTTTAGTGGTCTTATTTTAAGTTTAAACTTCAACTTAGGTCCTTTAGGGTATTAATACGCCCTTTTCTTAATTGTTTTGTGCCATGCTAGTCATTTTTCAGAGAACGACTCCCACATAAGAGAGCATGATTTTTCCTGCCTACTTGGAGCATATCTCCAATATTTCTATTTGTCTCGGCCAGAGTTACACCGCTGTCACGGTGGCTCCGTAGTATTAAAGCTACTTATTTTGTACTTATTTAGTACAATTATTTCGTACTAGTCGCGTTCGGTCAGTTCAATATGCACGTATAACAGAGTTTAACTGACTCCATTCATTTTATTTTTCCTAAGTTTCGTCTGGCTATATTGTCAACTTGAACCCTTCTTTTTTTTCCTTCTTTTTTGATTATTTACTTCAATAAAGCCTAAGGTTTTTTTCTTCAAGTCTTTTTCCGCTTTTTCAGTACAATAGGTCTTTTCTAAGACTATATTTATATGTTTCCTGTATTTTTTATTCAGTAACTTTTACAAATTTTTATGCTGATTGCCATTCTATGGTCAAATTCATTACCTCCTTATTTTTAAGGGTGGGGTTGTATATTTTCGCAACCTGTATTTTTTTTGAAATTATTTAAGTTTATCTGTCAAAAGTGTTTGTGTTCTAAAAGCACTGTATTTTTCAGTTGATTTTTAGAACACTTTTAGTTAAGCTTTGCGCCGCATTTTCTAGCCCTCATTTCTTCATAAAAATGCAATATTTACGACATACTGGTTGCAGATTTTATTTCAGTTTTAATTACGATCTTATTTTATTTGCCAAAGAAAGGGAGACAATAATTCCCTTGGCAAGGCTAAATACCTTTGAATGCGGTGCTTACTATCTTTGGTTTATTGATAAGCTTGAATCTGGGAAACTTAAATGAATGAATTTCTGTTCATTACTGAGAGTTTTTTAGTTGTGTAATGTTATATTTTTTATTTTCAGAGAAAAAGTGGATATTTTTAGTCTGTGTTAAGGTTCAGCAGATTGAGATTCGGGTGTTTGGGTTGGCACAGGTGACAACCAGTTGTTTAAACTAGGGATATCCTGTGCCAGTTCGTTTTTCAGATCCAATACATCGCTAGAGTTAAAATTACTACCTTGAACTACTGTGTTTTAGTTTGTGACGATGAGGTTTATTTTTGGCTTATTTTAAATGGATTTTGTCATTGGCTTTTACCTCCTGGTAAGTTTTCACGTTATAATTTATTTTTATATTGCTTTTTGTTTCTTTTACCTAGCACTTTTTTTTTGCTTTCTAAGCTTATTCTTTTATGAAACGTAATTTTGACAAGTCTTATCAGAACACTATTTGCGAAGTTTTATTTCGTCCTGGAGACAAAATTAGTGAAGTAAAGCTGTGATGTCACTTATATCTGAATTTCTTTTTCTCTGTGAACTTACGAGTCTCTAGGCTATAATTTTTGAGAGTTTATTTACAATGTTAATAATTTTTACTGCCGATATATATTATGACGGAAATTTTGACGTTATTAGCATACCGATTAAAGAACGAAAAATATATATATTTCTTTAGATGCTCTTTACTCGTTTTATTTTTCCCAGGTTATAATTACTTTATTCAAACACTAATCGACTGGGAGCAACACTAGTTCTCCCTTTTTCCGTTTCCTGATCTGAATTTTGTATTCCAAGTTTTTCTTTCTCTTCTTTATAATATTGAAAAGTTTTTTCGTGGTCTCTATAATGTGGTTTACAATGTTCCGAATTCGAGCGTGGTTTTGTTGCTTCGTCAAATGTCTTTAGCCTCTGTTCCTATTGATGTTTGGCCTTTTTCATTCGTGATTTAGCCACTTTGTGCTGCTGAAGAAGGAACTTGCTACTGTCCTTCTGGTTTCTTTACTTTTCTCCATAATTTTTCTCTTAAGGAGGTTTATCTTAACGATGGCCCAGGTTTAGTTATATCTGTTTCTATAAAAGAATGATCGGTTTCACATTCTGTTAGCTCGCGTCTGGTAGATGGCGTGGTTCCAAAAGCCATTTTTGTGTTAAGACTGTAGGCGAGTCTAGCGTATGAAAATCAGACAATTCTTGGGTTTCTTCCAATTTTTCTTCTTCTTTGGATTTAACCTCTGGTTTATTATCTCTTAAACCAGTAGGTTGTTTTTGAGGCTTTTCTCTGTCGCTTCCAACGCTAGTATCCGATGAGCATTGAACTTTTCCCTCTTTCTCTTGTTTGTTGTGGAAAGTTTGTAGCCAAGAGTGGGCTAAATATTCTTTCCACTTCTTCCAACTGTTGTGGTCGTTAAAAAGGTCATAGAATTAATATGGCCTTCTGATATATACTGGTGCAATCGTTTCATCTATTTCTTCGTCTGAAGAAATGGGCTGTGATTTCCATGTTTTTAGAAGAATCCTTTTTTCATTCTATTATGGTGTACTATTTCATCCTTTTCATTATACTGATGTTTTAGATCATAGGATAAGTTATTTGATAGAATTTTTACAATTTTATAGGGCCCATCCCATTTCGGTTTTAACTTTTTCTGTCCCTTCTAGATATGTTTTGTATACATAGACCAAGTCTCCTAAAAAACAATTAGTCTTATTTTTGCTTTTTCTGTCAATTTTTCTTTTTGTTCTGTTTAAGCATCTTCCAAATTGTCTTTAACCTGTTTCATAGCTTTTTTCATTCGCATAACCATTTCTTGTTTATATTGGTCCAGATTGTAGTATATTCTATCATTTGTATTTCATCCATACAGATTGTGGGATCTCTTAGATGTTGTAACAAAAATGGCGTTTCTTTTAAAGAACGTGAAAAAGCCGTATTCACTGCAAAAACTACGAATGGTATGTGGTCGTCCCAATTCTCATTTTGCTCCCTTGTGTGTATCCCCAGCATGTAAGCTAATTCCCTGTGTTTGCATTAAATTTTTCCATTAGCTGACGCCATGTATGAGGAGGTAAACCATCGCTTTACACCCAAATATTCCGTAATTTTCGTCTATAATAATTTTGCTCTAAAGCATGGCTTGACTCTAAAGAGTCTAACGACATGGCAAAGAGTCTCAGCATGACTCTTTTTATTGGACACATACTTGTCAGGTTAGTTTTTTGGAAAGGCATGCCTGCCTAGAGTCTCAGGCATTATGTTGACCAAGAACTTAAAATTGACATAAGACCGTTGGATTGCCTGTAATGAGAGACAAACAAGGCACGCCCGCCCATGGTCTTAAGAAGTTTGACCAAGAACATAGAATTGACTTAGGACCATTAATTTGCTTGAAATAACAGGCAAACAATTGTTTAAAGCCATCTTTATCTTTCAAATATTACCTATTCGTCACTAAATAAAATTCTAGGGAAAATCCCGTGTTCCTAAAATAGCCGATTGACTAAGACTTTCGCGATGGTTTTCGTCTTTTCGTCTTCAATTGGAAAAGCGTATAAAATATGAGTCGAAATGGTCAACTATGGTTAGTACACACCGATTTCCTTTTCTAGAAACAGGTAAACTTCCTCCTGCCCCCCAAGTGCCTATAGACATTAATTCTGCTACCCTGAAGGGCTGGGGTATTAACCTAATTCGGCCTTAGGGATCTTTGGTGGTGACTTCTGCTTGGCAAAACTCTTGGCAGCTTTGTATGAAAGTTTTTACTTTTGAGTACATTTTTCGAAAAAAAAATTCCTTTTATCCTCCCAATATTTTTTGCTTCTCCAATGTGACAGCTACTAGTTGCGTGTGCCATCTGTAAAATGTTTCCTTCCAGCGATTTTGGAATTACTGGAATAATTTTTCAGTCATTTTTTTATATTCTTGTGGTACTCTGTAATATCTTATCAAAATATTTTTACTTTCATCCAGATCAAAATTATCTAAGTCCTTCAAAAATGTTTGAAGTGTTCCGGCACTTCTGTTCCTTTTGATAAAAAGGATTTCATGGCTGAACAAAAATCATCTTTATCTTGATGATTCGAAATATTTCCATTAGATAGAATTTCCACCCCTTCCAGTTCGCCTTAGATGTTTGTTATCAAATTCCTTCCGTATCTGGATTTCGTGATAAATAGTCTGGTAAAATGTTTGTACGGCCCTTTATATATATATATATATATATATTATATATATATATATATATATATATATATATATATATATATATATCCTATATATATAATATATATATATATATATATATATATATATCTATATATATATATATATATATATATACTATATATATATATATATATATATATATATATATATATATATATATATATATATATATATATATATATATATATATATATATATATATATATATATATTATATATATATATATATATATATATATATATATATATATATATATATATATATATATATATATATATATATATATACTATATATATATCTATATATATATATATATATATATATATATATATATATATATATATATATATATATATATATATATATATCTATATATATATATATATATATATTATATATATATATATATATATATATATATATATATATATATATATATATATATATATATATATATATATATATATATATTGGGGTATATGAATATGCTTGCAGACGTAGTATCCATCGTTTCAGCCATGCTGAAGTATTTTGTATCGTATGTAGCCAAATTAGTGATTGTTGGTCTACGGGTAAAATGAATTTTTTCCAAGCAAAAATTGGAGAAAATATTCTCTAAAAACTACAACTGCTAGGCATTCTCTTTCAACCGTTGAATATTTTCTTTCTACCTCTGTCAGCGACCTGCTGGCTTATTGGACTATTGATTCTGCTCCTTCAGAATTTATATTTAATAATATAGGTAGTATTTGTGAGAAATCTGGTATTTGTGATAATCTGATATCTGGTATTTGTGATATTTGTTATATAGTATTTGTGAGATAGTCTTGTGACAAATCTGGTAGTTTAAGTATTGGCGTCTGTAATAATTGCCTCTTTATTTCACTCTGCGCTTGCATTGCGTCCGATGGACAATGGAATTTGCCTGATTTTTTCAAAAGGTTTGTCAAAGGTTGTGCTATTGTCGCATAATTTTTAATATATCGTCGGAAATCACTTAACAAACCACAAACTGAACTGCAGCTTTTTGATCTTTCGGTGGCTGTAATTTTTCTATGACCGTAAATTTTTCTGGACTTGGTGAAATAGTACCTTGATTTATCAGATGTCCAAGAAAAACTAGTTTTGGCGCTACTATTTTTAGCTTTTCTGGTTTTAATTTTAAGCCTGCTTTTTCAAATTTTTCAGCATTTTTCTAAGTCCAACTAAATGGTCTTCCAGGTTTTCAGTAAACAAAATTACATCATCTAAGTAAGCCAAGGTATTTTTTTCCTTTCTGGTTTGTTATCTTTTAACACCAAATTCAATAGTCGACTAAAACAGTTTGGACTAAATGATAAGCCAAAAGGCATACGTCCAAATGTAAACGTTCTTCCATCATCTAGGATTACTGTTGCCCTGTGCTTTGTTTCGGATCTAAGGCTATTTGTCAATATCCTGCTACTAGGTCAAAACTAGTTTAGTATGTTGAACCTCCAGCGAATCTAATATCATATCAATTTGTGGTAATTTCATAATATCTTTTACCGTGACTGCATTTAGCGCTCTAAAATCTATTATCTAAAATCAATCTAAAAATCTAAAATCTAAAATCATTTAACGCTCTAAAGCTATTGTCCTTTTTTCTGACTATTACTAATGGAAAACACCAATCGCTAACACTCTCTTTAATTATACCCTGTTCTTCCATTTCCTTTATTTGGTCGTCCAGCCATGGTTTTAAATGATAAGGTGTTTTATACGGTGATTTTTGAATTGGATGGCCCTATGTTGGTATTTTGTGCTTGATTAAGTGAGTTAATCTGTAATCCGCTTTGTGTCTTATGAATGTCCATCTAAAACCCCAAAGAATATTTCCCAGCCGGGTTTTTATGTTTTCCGGTAAATAATTTGAATCAAATTGTTGCAAAAAATCAGTTTTTGTCACTCCATACTTTTCTTGCGGTTGCGGTTTCGATGACATTTGCTCGTGGCTAGTGAAATTTACGCTTAATTCTGGGCTGCTTAGAGATTTTTTCTGAACTTGAAATATTTTTCGCCGATCCAAGTGCTATTTGGTTCAGCATTACTTTGTTATTATTAGATTTGATAACTTTAAATATGTGATAACATTGTCAATTTTAATAACTTGATTTTCTACGAAGATCTTGAGGTATTCTTCGAGGGTGTGTATCCCCCTATCATGGCGATCATTGTTTTAACCTTTCCTTCTTATGTATTTAATGTCGCTAGCACTTGAGCTGCTGTTCCCCCTTCTAATGTGGTTAGTTATAATCCGAATCACCAATCTCTTTATCTGTTGTTACTCAAATTTACCTATCAGTTTCATTTGGCTGGCTTATGGTTATTGTATCAGTTAGGGGTTCCCATACAATCACATATTTCCTTATAGCGTCTACTCCTAGAATACAAGAAAATGGTAGCTATTTACATATTATCACCGTTACTGTTATTTCCTTATCCCCTGTGCTAAATTTTAATGGACATTTCCCCAAAATTTTCAGCTTGTGACCTGTTACTGATGTCAGGGTATTGGCATCTGCTTACGCAATTTTTGACATTAGGAGGAAACATCTTAAAAACTTCCTCTCAAATTAATGACTTAGACGCAACCGTATCAAGTAAACACGGTAAATTTTGGAAACACTCCATTTTAAAACAGCGAAATATCGGTAGATTATTATTATTTGTATTTGTATCACAAACACTCTAAACTATAAAGGGGTCTTTGTAAGGATTCACTAAGCAATCACTAAGTCTGTAAGGAAAGTTTTAGCCAACCATCTATTTTTGGAACACGGGATTTTCCCTAGAGTTTAATTTAGTGACGAATAGGTAATATTTGAAAGATAAAGATGGCTTTAAACGATTGTTTGCCTGTTATTTCAAGCAAATTAATGGTCCTAGGTCAATTCTATGTTCTTGGTCAACCTTCTTAAGACTATAGGCGGGCGTGCCTTGTTTGCCTCTCATTACAGGCAATCTAACGGTCTTATGTCAATTTTAAATTCTTGGTCAACATGATTCTTGAGACTCTAGGCAGGCATACCTTTCCAAAAACTAACCTGACAAGTATGTTTCCAATAAAAAGAGTCATGCTGAGACTCTTTGCCATGTCGTTAGACTCTTTAGAGTCATGCCATGCTTTAGAGCCAAATTATTAGACGAAATTACGGAATATTTGAGTGTAAAGCGATGATTTACCTCCTCTTACATGGTGTCAGCTAATGGAAAATTTTAACGCAGACACAGTGAATTAGCTTACCTGCTGGGGATACACACAAGGGAGCAAAATGCGAATTGGGACGACCACATACCATTCTTAGTTTTTGCAGTGAATACGGCTTTTTCACTTTCTTTAAAAGAAACGCCATTTTTTATAACATCTAAGACATCCCAGGATTTGTATGGATGAAATACGAAATGATAGAATATATTACAATCTGGACCAATATAAACAAGAAATGGTTATGCGAATGAAAAAAGCTATGAAACAGGTTAAAGACAATTTGGAAGATGCTTAAACAGAACAAAAAGAAAAATTGACAGAAAAAGCAAAAATAAGACTAATTGTTGTTTAGGAGACTTGGTCTATGTATACAAAACCAATCTAGAAGGGACAAAAAAATTAAAACCGAAATGGGACGGGCCCTATAGAACTGTAAAAATTCTACCAAATAACTTAACCTATGTTCTAAAACATCAGTATAATGAAAAGGAAGAAATAGTACACCATAATAGAATGAAAAAAGGATTTTTCTCAAAACCATGGAAATCAAAGCCCATTTCTTCAGACGAAGAAATAGATGAATCAATTGCACCAGTATATATCAGAAGGCCATATGAATTCTATGACCTTTTTAACGACCACAACAGTTGGGTGAAGTGGAAGGAATATTTAGTCCAGTCTTGGCTACAAACTTTCCACAACAAACAAGAGAAAAAGGGAAAAGCTCAATGCTCATCGGATACTAGCGATGGAAGTGATAGAGAAAAGCCTCAAAAACAACCTACTGGTATAAGTGATAATAAACCAGAGGTTAAATCAAAAGAAGAAGAAAAAATTGGAAGAAACCCAAGAATTGTCTTATTTTCATGCGCTAGACTCTCCTACAGTCCTAACACAAAAATGGCTTTTGGAACCAACGCAATCTACCAGAGACGCGACCTAACAGAATAAGAAACCGATCATTCTTCTATAGAAACAGATATAACTAAACCTGGGCCATCGTTAAGATAAACCTCCTTAAGAGAAAGATTATGGAGAGAAGTAAAGAAACCAGAAGGACAGCAGCAAGTTCCTTCTTCAGCAGCAAAACTGGCTAAATCACTAATGAAAAAGGCCAAACTTCAAGAGTAACGGAGGCTAAAGACATTTGACAAAGCAACAAAACCACGCTCGAATTGAAAAATGTTTTAGTAATCGGTTGACCTATTTCTTAGAGAAGTTTAATTTGTTGAATAATAATCAGTTCGGTCTCAGAAAAGATCGGAGGACAGAGGATGCATTGATATTTTTCACTAGTATAATTAACATAGCTTTAGATGAATGATTTAAGGTTGGTGCAGTGTTTCTAGACCTACAGAAGGCTTTTGATGCAGTTGACCATGGCCTACTCCTGGAAAAAATGCGACGTCTATGGGACCCGAGGTGAAGCTCTGGGCCTTATACGGAGTTTTCTTAGTAACCGGTACCAGTTTGTAGAGATGACTTGTATACAATCAGGACCCCACCCAGTGGCTAGTGGTGTCCCGCAGGGGTCAGTTCTTGATTCGATTCTTTTTTCATTGTAGATTAATGATATGCCTAATTGTATCCCAAGTTGTTGTTTTAATGTTGGTGATATGGCCAAAAATCCCAGGAATGAGACGGTATCATTATTTGCTGATGACACAGTTGCTGTTATTACCGCAAAGACAGAAGAATTACTTCAGACATCGATGAAAGATGCTATTGAAAGGTTATATTCCTGGTTGAGGGTAAATAGGTTAAAGAATAATCTGGGTAAGACTAATTGTGTTACTTTTTTCCGTTAACCAAATTTTTATCCATAGATTCAGTATATTGTAACACAGTATGGAGCTTTAAAGCGGTTGTGTTCTTATAAGTACCTGGGGGTTTATATTGATGACGTCTTATCATTAAAGCGCCATGTACATTATGTTTGTAAAACTGTGTCTCGTAACCTGGTATACTGAGAAAACTTAAGCATTTTTTTCCTCCTTTTTTATGCGCCTTCTTTATTATTCCCTTATCCATCCATATATATTGTATTTTAGAAGCGTTTGGCTTGGAAAATTTCCTTCTATTGTTCGGCCAATACGAGTTTTACAAAACAACGCTGTTCGGCTGTTAGATGGCCTACAACCCTGGGATTCGGTACGAAACGCCTATGAGCGTGTAAAGATACTGCCAGCTTCCGGATTACGGGAGTTGTATACACTTCTATTCATTTTTAGGATTCAGAAGGGCCTAAACCTCCCGTGTTTTGATAGCTTGGCAAACCTGAGATCTTCTGTCCATGATTATGATACTAGGTCATCTGTAGAGATTAATATTCCGCTGGTTGTTTATATTCCGCTGGATGATCGATGTTTTCTTTGCTTCACAGGGGGATCAGAAGTTGGAACCATATTGATCAAAAATAAAAAAATATAGTTGATATTTCTTCGTTTAAGATAGTAATTAAAGGGATGCTTTTTAGTAAGTAGGAATTATGGTGTTTTTTTTTTATCTATTTAGTTTTATAATGATATTGGTAAATTTTTATGGCTCCTGGGGGTGATGATTATGAACATGATAGTAAATTTAATGAAAATGTTAAGGTGTAAGTTTGTGTGTGCTTTGAGGAATGTGATATAGATAGGTTATTTATTTTCGTTTTTATTGTTTTGTTATGTTAGTGTATTTTTGCCACCCCCTTGGACAAGTTTTTACTTCTTTGGGTGGCCGCTAAACTTATGTTAATTTTTTTGTTTATTTAGAATAAATCTCTCTCTCTCTTCCTCACTGTTTGACCAAAAGTTTCTAGGGTTATCCCAGTTTTCTTCAGTGTTACTATTTTGACCCTGGGTATTGTTAACCGTTTGCTTTCTAGGCCTAAGTACAGGAATATTGTTAGGTGTTTGCCAAGTATTATTTGTTTCCTGTCTTCTTAATTTCTGCCCCCTTGCGTTTTGAACTGGTTTCTTGTCTTGTACGTCTGGCCTTCTTTATGTATTCTATGCCAAGAATCTGCCTCATAGTGGTTTGGTTTGCTACAATAACAGCAATTAAACTTTCTCTTAAATTGTTTGTTGGTTTCCTGGCTATTTCTAAATATTCTTAATCTGTCATAATTGTCTGTCTTTGGTGGGGGTGGGTGCCCATATTTTCTATAGTTATTAGCTGCTAACGACTCAAGGTCGTAGAATCTGTCAGCTACTTCCCTAGACGGCGACCACGCATGCGTTGGAGCGATCACGCTGCAACGCATTGCTCTTTGACCTTATCGTCAAACGACTCAGTTAGTTCGTCGAAAATTTTAATTTTTCAATAAACTCATCTACATCTGAAATTCCCGCGTATTCTGGTGTAATTTCGGCAATTTCAAGTACCGTTGATAGGGAAGCTATTTTTTCCTCTGGTAAAGCCATTTTATTTCAATCTACAGTTTTTATCTAGCCCTCTCGACCCAGTTTTTGCAACCACCGCCAGTTGTGGTAAAGTGGTATTATGGTATTAAGATGAAGTTGTGGTTGTTGCCTTTATTCTCCCTTTCTAGGGGAGATGAACTATGGCCCTAAGGTAATTAAACTTTGGTAGCGTGCCTTAGACTATGACCTGACTAATGAGGCGTACCAGCTGGGTATATTCGAGGGACTAAATGTAGATTGTAGAGAGGTTGGCTATAATACAATAATTTTATTCAGCTAACATACACTAGTACAGGGATGGATAATAGATATATATTCTGTTGGGACAGGTTGTCCAGGAAGACCACAAGTATCATAAATCTACAATAATATATAATACAATAGGATACTTAGACACTTACAATAATCCAGAATATTCCAAGGTATTTCTAAATCAACGGACCAGAGTTCAGTCCGGCATAAAATTAGTATCTCGCCGCCCCTTCCCAGAAAATGAATCTTTTATACGTTTCCTCAACCACACCGTATCGGGACCCACTGACGCTAATAGCTAGGAAGTGGTAATTTCTCAATTTCCTGTTAAGCCTGCATACTCTTGCCAGGATATATGTTCCTTATCTTAATAAAAAGTGGTATTTCTAAACTTTTATATTTGCGTCATAATGTTTTTACTAAATTCCGAATTGACTTAATTAGAAAGTGTCACCACATCACTTAAAACTAAAGAAATTTACTTTTAACATTTTCGAAATACAAAATGATATAGATATATCGTAATCATTCTGTTGTCAGTGAAATAATACAGTACGTTCTACGACAGCCCTCACATCTGGTTCTTTGAGTTAAAAACTGAGCGGACAACATGTTTAGCTTCTGAGCAATTTTCCATTGATTTTATGAAATTTATGTCTGATGTATGAATCGAATGTGAGACCCATTATTTCATTTGGTAAAAGAACGAAACGTTACTTGACTGAGCCAACAAGTCAATGATGATATTATGTTCTTAGAAATACATTCTAGACAATCAATCTGTTTTTTTTTGGGACGCTGGTCAACTGATGTTAAGCGTCACAATATCATAACAAGTTATTTGCGCAATCGATTTCTCAATTGGAATTTGGTAAGTGTTATCAGTGATTTATTTTCGGGCATCTTTTTTTGCATCATCCCGAGAATATGAATGCCACGGTTATTTGATTTGCTTGCTTGACATACATATCCTTTTGAGGCGCCCATCCCAATTTTTTACTTAGAAATTGTTTCTACTTTTTTTACATGTCTTAAAATGACACAAAATATACTTAAAGCAAAAGTAATTCACTTGTGATATTTTTAGAATACAAAATGAAGATGATATAGATATGTTAGTCATGATTTTTCCTATTAGAAAAATTATATTTGTATTGACATTATTTTTTCCGTAGAATTTTTCTTTGAAAAGTATTGCTTAGTATTGGGGTATGCATAAAGTTGAAATTAATAAAGTAGCCTGCTTCCGAGAATTTCAAGAATGATGCGTTATCTGGTATTGCATAATCATTCATGTTGTCTGTTAAACAATAAAATACGTTCTGTGACAGCCCTTACATTTGGTCTTTTGAGATAACAACTGAGCCAACAACATTTTAGCTTCTAAGTAGTTTTGCGTTGATTTTATTAAATTCATGTCTGATGTATGAATCGAATGTAAGATCCATTATTTTATTTGGTAAAAGAATGACACGTTAATCGACTGAGCCAACAAGTCAATGATGATATTATGTACTTAGAAATACATTCTAGACAATCAATGTATTGTTTCTGGGACGCTGGCCAACTTATGTAAAGCGTCACAATATTTCTCAATTGTATTTTTGGTAAGTGTTATCAGTGATCTGTTTTTCGGGCATTGTTTTGCCATCATACCGAGAATATCGGAACCACGGTGATTTGAGATGCTTGCTTGATAGACATATTCTTTTGATGGTTAATGAAACTTGTTTCGATCTCCAAAAATTGTAGTGACTACAACAAGACAGGTATCATTTTTGTAATGTAATGGTCCTGAGCAGATCGGTTTTCCATTACGGGGCTTGCGCATGAGTTTGGGACCCAATATTCCCATCCAGGGTACCCATGCCCCCTCCAGGCCCCATGACACTCAAAAAGGTGCCAAATGACCCCCCCTCCCTAAAAAAAAACTTATTACCCCCCCCCCCAATTTTTTCCCATGTCTTGAAAAATCATATTTAAGTTCTTAGAAGTATATTCTAAGGCAATCAATATAATGTTTTTGGGACGCTGGCCAACTGATGTTAAGCGTCACAATATCGTAACACGTTATTAGCGCAATCGATTCCTAAATTGAAATTCTGGTAAGTGTTATCAGTGATTTGTTTCCGGGCATCTTTTTTGGCATCATCCCGAGAATATGCACACCACGGTTATTTGAGATGCTTGCTTGACAGACATATCATTTTAATGCCCCCTCCCAAATTGTTTTTACTTAGAATTTTTTTTTTTATTTTTACAAGTCGTAAAATGACACAAAAATACTTAAAACAAAAGAAATTCACTTGTGGTATTTTTTGAATACAAAACAAAGATAATATAGATATATTAGTCATGAGTTTTCGTATTAGAAAAATTATATTTGTATTGACGTTGTTTTTTTTCCTTAGAATTTTTCTTTGAAAAGTAATGCTTAGTATTGGGGTATAAATAAATTTGAACTTAATAAAGCGGCATGCTTCCAAGAATTTCAAGAATGATGCGTTATCTAGTTTTGCGTAATCATTCATGTTGTCAGTAAAACAATAAAATACGTTCTGTAACAGCCGTTACATCTGGTCTTTTGAGATAACAACTGAGCCAACAGCATTTTAGCTTCTAAGTAGTTTTCCGTTGATTCTATTAAATTAATGTCTGATGGATGAATTGAATGTAAGATCCATTATTTTATTTGGTAAAAGAATGACACGTTTACTTGACTGAGCAAAGAAGTTAATTATGATATTATGTACTTAGAAATGCCTTCTAGACAATCAATGCATTGTTTTGGGACGCTGGCCAACTGACGTAAAGCGTCACAATATTTCTCAATTGGATTTTTGGTAAGTGTTACCAATGATTTGTTTCCGGGCATCTTTTTGCCATCATATCGGGAATATCCATACCACGGTGATTTGAGATGCTTGCTTGACAGACATATTCTTTTGATGGTCAATGAAACTTGTTTCGATCCCCGAAAATTGTAGTGACTACAACAGAACAGGTTTCATTTTTGTAATGTAATGGTCCTGAGCAGATCGGTTTTCCATTACCAGGGCTTGCGCATGTGTTTGGGACCCAATATTCCCATCCAGGGTATCCTTGTCCCCCACCAGGGCCCTATGACCCCCACCAAGGTGCCAAATGACCCTCCAAAACTTGCCCTCCCCCCCCAATTTTTTCCCATGTCTTGAATTCAAATTAAAGTTCTTAGAAAAAAATTCTAAGGAAATCAATATAATGTTTCTGGGACGCTGGCTAAATGATGTTAAGCGTCACAATATCGTAACAAGTTATTTGCGCAATCGATTTCTCAACTGGATTTTGGTAGTGGTATCAGTGATTTGTTTCCAGGCCTCTTTATTGGCATCATACCGAGAATATCCATACCACGGTGATTTGAGGTGGTTGATTGACAGACATATTCTTTTGGTGGCTAATGAAACTTGTTTCGATCTCCAAAAATTGTAGTGATTACAACAGGACCGGTGTCATATTTGTAACGTAATGGTCCTGAGCAGATCGGTTTTCCATTACCGGGGCTTGCGCATGAGTTTTGGACCCAATTTTCCTATCCAGAGTACCATGACCCCCCTCCCCCAATTTTGCTCCCCTCCCAATTTTTCCCATGTCTTGAAATCACATTAAAGTTCTTAGAAATATGTTCTAAGGCAATCAATAAAATGTTTCTGGGACGCTGGTCCACTGATGTTAGGCGTGACAATATCGTAACAAGTTAATGGCGCAATCGAATTTTCTCAATTAGAGTTCGATTCTTAGTAAATGCTACCATTATTTTGTTTTTGGGGCACTTTTTTGGCATTATTCCAAGAATAAGCAAACCATTTTCCAAGAATTTCGAGAATTTGAAGAAAGATGCGTTATCTAGTATTGTGTAGTCATTCATGTTGTTGGATTAAATAATACAATGAATACGAGCGGGCCCATACTATGATTTTAGAGAATTTTTTGTCATGTTTTTGAGAATTTCAAGAGTGATACATTATCTGGTATTGGTTATCATTCATGTTCTAGATGAAACAATGCAATGAGTACAAGCGGGTCCATATCCTGATCTCCTCAATTGGAGTTGGATTTTTGGTAAATGCTACCAGTGATTTGTTTCCGGGCACGTTTTTTGGGTATCATTCCAAGAATAAGCAAACCGGTTTTCAAGAATTTCGAGGATTTGAAGAATGAGGTGTTATCTTTTATTGTGTAATCATTCATGTTGTCGATTAAACAATACAACGAATACAAGCGGACCCATCCTATGATTTTGTAAAATTGTTTGCCATGTTTCCGAGAATTTCAAGAATGATACGTTATCTGGTATAGCGTAATTGTTTATGTTCTCGATGAAACAATACAATGAATACAAGCGGGTCCATATCCTGATCTCCTCAATTGGAGTTGGATTTTTGGTAAATGCTACCAGTGATGCTACCACAAGAAAGTCCAAAAGCCGTTGTGACAACTATAGACCCTAATCACTTACTTCCCAACCCGCTAAAATACTCAAAAAATTACTCCTAGACCGCATAAGAAACATGACAAAACATGTTATACCCGAGTATCAAGCTAGATTCCGTCAGAATAGATCCACTATAGACCAAATATTTGTCATTAAACAAATCATGGAACGATATTTGAAATTCGGTAAAGAGTTATACCAACTGTTCATCGACTTTAAGCAAGTCTTTGACCTAATCTGGTGAGATGGTCTCTGGCATATCTTGGCCAGATCTCTAATATTATTGATATTATAAGGAGTATATACCAAAAGACGAGTAGCATGGTGCAGACTTGTGGAGGAATCACTGAGGAGTTTTCTACCTCTACAGGTGTTCTCCAAAGATGCCTCCTCTCACCCACTATTTTCTGCCTATTCCTAAAAAGTGTGCTGGCACTTATCCCTGATAACACGGGAATAGTCTTGGAAGGATACATTTATGACCTACTTGCATATGCTGATGACATTAATCGCCTGAACAAAAAAATAAAGGAAATCCAAGCCAGCGCAAACACTATTGACGAAGCAGCTAGTTGCTTTGGAATGAAGATAAATGCCTGCAAGACCAAGGTGATGAGAGTAACACAACATGCAGAGACTAGTCCACCCTTATCAAAGTTAAGATTCGGGGTAATGAAATCGAATGGGTCGACCAATTTGTTTACCTAGGTAGTGTTCTGACATCCACAAACGAATCCTTAAAAGACATCATATGACGCCTGGCTCTTGCCTCCGCATGCTTCAAGTCACTGCACTCTATTTGGAAAAATAAATAACTCCCCTTAAAACTGAAGATTCGATTTCTTCAATGATTTCTTCAATTTTTAATTGAAGAACTGATTTCTTCAATTATTAATGAAAACCCCAAAAAGGCATCTTTAATGAAAATGAAAAAAAAATACTTTCCCGGAACGTACAGTCAGTGTCTCTACTGCTAATAATTAAGGTTTTTTCTGTAGGCCAACTGACCCTGACTAAAACATGATCAACAATGGGCGATGGAAGGCTCAGTACTCTGGTGCTAATGCTTAGTGAAAAAGCTTCATTTTCGCTTGCTGACTAATGGTCTGTGTAACACAGGTGCCGATTGCCTTATTTTCTGCGTTCGGTCGGGAGTGCAACACGTGGTTGATGCAAATTATCTGACGCTTCCCGTGTTTTTTCCCCACACTTCTCCGTGTACCCTTTTTCCAAAGTTTAAGCTACTTTATAGCATCAGTTCTATGTATATTAAAAATATTTTTAAGTTTTTCTTAAGTTAGTTGATTTGGAAGAAGCCTGGGCTTGCCACTGTAAAGAAAATTACACTTAAATAGGTTTGTGACCAAGCTACTGTAGGGGGCTAATAGAGTTTGTCCAGTTTCCCTTAATTTCAGAATGAAATGACGCCACTGAAGATAATCAATTTAAGAAAGTACTTTGCCATTAATTAATTCAAGCACATGCCCTCCCTTTTCTCATAAAAATCGAGCGCATACCCCCAGGATTTCAAGCACATGCCCTTCCTTTTCCCATAGAATTCCGAGCACATGCCCTCCCTTTTCTCATAGCATTCAAGCGCATGACCTCTGACGTCATGGCACCCCTGTTTCTAGCGGATGGCTGGGAAGATTCCGAGCGCATGCCCTGTTTCAAGGCGAAATTCCCACCCCTGGCAATATCCCCATGAGTGTTCTAGGCCAGATTCCCACCGCTGGCAAGAATCCCGGATGTTTCAATTAATTGGAGTGGGGTCGGAATAATACACAAGTTCAAATAATAGGGAATTCTAAATGAACTCACTCGCACCTGTACAATGCGGTCAGCTGTTTCTATTGGATCGCTCTGAGATCACGACACAAGTAGGGAAATTAGCAATGTATTTCAAGCAGAGCCCTCTGACGTCACGCCACACAGCCTCACGCCTTAAAGGGTCAGATAAGTGGAGCTACCAACCCCTCAAGCCGTCACACCCACACAATGCGGTCATCGGTTCTCTTAAAGGGAACACAGTTGGCAAGTTTCCCATGACATACCCCTCAGGACTCCATTGACGTCACACGACTTAGCCCGTTTCAAATGGACAAAGTCTAATAGGCTTGACACAATTTTATGTAACCTTGCGACAGGAGCCCATGGGGGAATCCCCACTTATAACGTAACAACAACTCACACCTTACGTAATTGCGGCACAAACTTTATGTAAGGCCAGCGCATCTTACACAATGTCGGCATATATCACTGTCACATAATGCCCTTTTTGACATCTCATTTTTCGCCCGAAACGCTCAACAATTTTTTTCTTTTCTTTCTTTAGTTGTTTCTTTGACCCCGCCAGGAATCGAAAGGTCATTCCCATACAACAGATTTGTGCCTTAACCGGGAGAACCAACAAGCCATCCCTAATATTTTGTCATACTTAGTACATTCTAAAATTAACCTACTGCACGACATCTGAGATTCCCCGTTATTGGCACTCGTTAGAACGGTGTGTAACTGCCCTAAATTTGACACGCTCCCGGAGACATTTGCTCTCAAGATATTAATAGCGATACAGACAAAGGAGTTCCTTAAATGCATAAATCACATTGATAGTCCAAAACAATAAATCTTAAAAACACAGACTTTGTAAATAAAGGTTTTACTATTTCAAACTAATTTACAAACAATATTAAAATCATAGAAAAAGGCAATTAAAAAACACGACAAACAAAAAAAGGGTGAAAAGGCTTATCCTACTATATGCAAAAAAATTAATCTCTCATAGAAAATACACATCCTAGCATGCAACCCAGGGAGCAGGGGGGGGGGGGAATTGATATTAGAGATAGATTTAAAGCGTTTAAGATATATTTCTGAGAGTCCTTAACAAAAATACAGCGTTTTGAGACAAGACTATGCAAACATAAAATCAAAACCTTAGAAAAAGCAGTTAAAAACATGAAAAACAAAAAATAAAACGTGAAAAGAGGCTTATCGTAATACATGCAGGAAAACTATCTATTATAAAAAAACACACATCCTAGCCTACAACACAGGGGGCAGGGGGAGGAGTGATATTAGAGATAGATTTAAAGTGTTGTAAGAGATTTTTCTGAGAGCCTTTAACGAAAATACAGCGCTAAAAAAAGGCCAATGTGAAAGGAAAAAATCATGAAAAGCCTTACAAAGGGATAAAATATAAACGATAAAATGCATAAATTAACTGAAGAATGAGAGGGGAGGGGTCAAGCAAGTAGTTCCAGAGGAGGGGTGCCTTAATAATAGGATTAAATTTGTGCTATATTTAGAACCTTTTTTAACTAAATGGATCGTTTCTTAGATAGAAATGTTAGATTTCCTCCCCCTTTACTGAAAAATTCATTTAACGCCACCCGCCTTATCTTTAAGCTCTAGAGTATACTAGTCATGGCAATGCATACCACCTTGATAAACTATGGATATCATACACCACCCCTCTCACATGGCCACATCTTCCCCAAGACATCTTTCAGGCATTTCCTATTAAAAATTATGCCTTTAAATCCCATGATGCAAGTTTTCACAAGCCAAGGCCATGTTTATAACCGTGCAATTTTGCCCGTTTAACTGAACCCTCCCCCGTCATCATTCCTAAGGCATTTTTCAGTTATTTCATAATAAAAATTATGCATTTAAATCCCTTGATTCAAGTTTTGCAACCCAAGCCTATCATTATGCCTAAAAAAAAACACTCCACACTGCCCTGGCATTGCACATATTCCCCCTCCGTCATCCACATGGCACCAGCCCTCAGCCCCTAAGAAATTTTCAATCTTTTCGCTCCGAAAATAAGCTCCTGGAATCTAAATTAAACAGTGTTTTTTACTTGAACTGCAGGAACTCGATATTTCATTGCTAAAATGTGTTACTTCAATGCAATTCACGCCACAGAGCATTGAAAACACTTCTTGAACAAGCCTACTCCTTATTTCCACTGGTTTTAAAAAAAAACAGCAACTTGATGACACCCTGTGAAACTCGTCATCATTATTTTATGTATTTTTCTAACGCTTGAACACCCCCAGTGGATATATTTTCTATTACCTTTATTTTCCGACAATTCCCAACCGATGCCACACTATTAGGGGTCCTCTAGCACTACATAGTAGGCTACCACCATCTTCATTTCTATATCATTTTTCAGATATTTTACTGCTAGAAATCACACATTAAATCCATCAGTTCAAGTTTTAGCAACCCCGCCCTCCGTAATACACCATCTCAATTCCCATCCTGTCCCACACTACTACTGGGCCCCCTTGGCACTCTCTGACACCCCATTCTCAGACATTTCCAGCTAAAATTCCTAAATTAAATCCTACATTCCCATCCTGTGTCACAAGATACTGCCCCCCCTTTTCAGACATTTCCAGCTAAAATTCCTAAATTAAATCCATTGTTTTATGTTTTCACAACCCAACCCTCCGTAATAGACCATCTCAATTCCCATCCTGTGCCACACTATTACTGAGCCCCCCCCCCCCCTGGCACTCTCTGACACCCCAATCTTCATTCCTAAGACATTTCTGAGATATTTCTTGTTAAAATTTTTGCTTCCAGCCATTCATTCGAGTTTTCACAAGCAATTCGCGCCACAGTACCACACTATAACAACTTTCTAGCACCCCTATGACACCCGTCATCATCATTGTAAGCGTCTTCTAACGTTTGAAACACACACACTCACACGCACAAACGCACACACACACACACACACACACACAGACTCACACACACACACACACACACACACACACAAACACACACACGCACGTATACACACACAAACGCACACACACACACACACACAAACACAGGCAGACGCACACACACAAATACGCACACACACCCATATGCACACAAACAAAACACACACACACACACACACACACATACACGCACACAAAGACACACACACACACACACGCAAAGCAACAATTTTTCCGTCAAAGATAAAAAATTTCAATTAGAAGTAACATTTTTATTTATGATAACAAGTTTTCTGTCAAAAGTAGAAGTAGCAAGTTTTTCTTAACACTAACAAATTTTTCTCATAGAAGTTAAAACATTTTCCTTAATTCTAACAAACTTTTACTTAACAATATTAAATTTCTCCTGCAAGTAACAGGTTTATTCTTAATAGTAACAATTTTTTCTAATAGCAGCAAGTTCACGGTCGAAGATAACAGATTTCTCTTAGAAGTAACAATTTTTTCGTCAGTGATATCAACTTTTCTGTTAGAACTAAGAAGTTTTTCATCAAAGATAACAAATTTTTCTTAGAAGAAACAATTTTATCGTTTATGATAACAGGTTTTCTGACAGAAGTAGCAAATTTTCCGTGCTACTGCATTCTCCAGGTATTTTCCAGCTAAAAATCACACATTAAATCCATTGTTTCATGTTCTCGCAACCCAGCCCTCCGTAATACACCATCTCAATTCCCATCCTGTGCCAAACTACTACTGGGCCTCCATGGCGCTCTCTGACACCCCATTCTCATACATATGATATATTCAGACATTTCCAGCTAAAATAACTCATTAAATCCATTGTTTCATGTTTTCACAACCCAGCCCTCCGTAATATACCATCTCAATTCCAATCCTGTGCCACACTATTATTGGCCCCCTGGCAATCTCTGACACCCCAATCTTCATTCCTAAGACATTTTTCAGATATTTCTAGTTGAAACTTTTGCTCCAACCCATTCATTCGAGTTTTCGCAAGCAATTCACGCCACGGCACCATGCTATAACCACTTTCTAGCACCCCTACGACAACCGTCATCATCATTGCAAGCGTCTTCTAACGTTTGAAACACAAAAACTCACACACAGACACGCACCACATATATATATACACACAAACACACACACATATATATATATACATACACCCACACACACACGCACACACACACAAACACACCCACACCACACACACACACACACACACACACACACACACACACATCCACATCCACACACACACACACACACACACACACACACACATAAAGACACACAACACACACACACACACACACACACGCGCGCGCGTGCGCGCGCACGTGCGCATAGACACGCACCCTACACACAAACACACACACACACGCACACACACACACGCAAACACACATACGCACACACACAAACACAAATACACACACAACACACACGCACAGACACAAAGCAACAATTTTTCCGTCAAGGATGAAAAATTTCAATTAGAAGTAACATTTTTGTTTATGATAACAAGTTTTTCTATCAGAAGTAGAAGTAGCAAGTTTTTCTTAACACTAACAAATTTTCTCATCGAAGTTACAACATTTTCCTTAATAGTAACACACTTTTACTTAACGCTACCAAATTTCTCCAGTAACTGGACCAAAGTTTCTCCAGTAACAATTTCTGCAAGTTACAGGTTTTTTCTTAATAGTAACAATTTTTTCAAATAGCAGCAAGTTCACGGTCAAAGTTGACAAATTTCTCTTAGAAGTAATAATTTTTTCGTCAGTGATATCAAGTTTTCGGTTAGTACTAGCAAGTTTTCCATCAAAGAAAACAAATTTGTCTTAGAAGTAACAATTTTTTAGTTTATGATAACAAGTTTTGTGTCAGAAGTAGCAAGTTTTCCTTAACACTAGCAAATTTTTTCTCATCGAAGTGACAGCTTTTTCCCTAATACTAACAAAGTTTTACTTAACACTATCAAATTTCTCTTAGAAGTAACAGGGGTTTTCTGCAACAAATTTTTTGTAATACCTCTAATTTTCCGTCAAAAATAACAAATTTCTCTTAGAAGTAACAATTTTAACGTAAGTGATACCAAATTTTCTTTTAGAACTAGCAAGTTTACCATCAAAGATAACAAATTTTTCTTAGAAGTAACATTTTTTTTTCGTTTATGATAACAAGTTTTCTGTCAGAAGCAGCAAGTTTTCCTTAACACTAAAAAATTTTCTCATTGGAGTAAAAACTTTTCCTTAATACTAAAAAACTTTTACTTAACACTATAAAATTTCTCTTGGAAGTAACAGGTTTTTTCTTAACAGCAACAATTTTTTCAAATAGCACCAAGTTTTCCATCAAAGATAACAAATTTCTCTTATAAGTTACAATTTTTTCGTCAGTTATAAGAATTTTCCCGTTAGAAGTAGCATCGTTTCTGTCAAAGATACCAAATTTATCTTAGAAGTAACAATTTTATGTTTGTGATAACAAGTTTCCTGTCAGAAGTAATAAGTTTTTCTTAACACTATCAAACTTTCTCTTCAAAGTAACAACTTTTTCTTAATACTAACAAACTTTTACTTAGTACCATAAAATTTCTCTTGGAAGTAGCACTTGTTTCTTAATAGTAGGAATATTTTTCTAAATAACAGTAAGTTTTCCGTCAAAGATTACAAATTTCTCTTCGAAGTAAATTTTTTTTGTTTAGGATAACAAGTTTTCCGTCAGAAGTAGCAAGTAATCCTAAACATTAACAAATTTTTTAATCGAAGTAACAACTTCTTTCCTATTACAAACAAACTTTTACTTAACACTATCAAATTTCTCTTAAAAGTAACAGGTTTTTTCCTAACAGTAACAAATTATTTCTAATAACACCAAGTTTTCCGTCAAAGATAACAAATTTCTGTTAGAAGTAAATAATTTTTCGCAAGTGATAACAAATTTTCTGTTAGAACTAGCAAGTTTCCATCAAATATAACTAATTTTTCTTAGAAGTAACATTTTTTCGTTTATGATAACAAGTTTTCTGTCAGAAGTAGCAAGTTTTCCTGAACTCTAAAAAATTTTCTCATCAAAGTAACAGGTTTTCTCGTAACAGTAACAAATTTTTTTTTATAGCACCAAGTTTTCCATCAAAGATAACAAATTTCTCTTAGAAATAATAATTTTTTCGTCAGTGATAACAATTTTTCCGTTATAAGTAGCAAGTGTTCTCTCAAAGATACCAAATTTTTCAGAGAAGTAAAAATTTTATGTTTATCATAACAAGTTTTCTGCCAGAATTAGCAATTTTTTCTTAACACTATCAAATTTTCTCTTGGAAGTAACAACTTTTACCTTAATACTAACAAAGTTTTACATAGCATCATCAAATTTCTCTTAGATATAACACTTGTTTCTTAATAGTAAGAAATTTTTTCTAATAACAGCAGGTTTTCCGTCAAAGATAACAAATTTTTCTTAAAAGTAACAATTGTTTTGTTTATTATAACAAGTTTTCTGTCAGAAGCAGCAAGTTGTCCTTAACACTAACACATTTGTAAAAACTCGATGTAACAACATTTTCCTTAATATTAACAATTTTTTACTTGACACTATCAAATTTTTCTTAGAAGTAACAGCTTTTTTCTCAATATCAACAACTGTTTTCTAATAACACCAAGTTTTCCGTCAAAGATAACAAAATTTTTCTTAGAAAAAACAATTTTTCGTCAGTGATAACAATTTTCCCGTTAGAAGTAGCAAGTTTTCTGTCAAAGATAACAAATTTTTCTTAGAAGTAACAATTTTACGTTTATGATAAAAAGAAATCTGTCAGAAGTAGCAAGTTTTCCTGAACACTAACAAATTTTCTCATCTAAGTAACAATTTTTTTCTTAATACTAACAAACTTTTTACTAACACTTTCAAATTTCTCTTAAAATTAATAGGTTTTTTTAACAGTAGCAATCTTTTCTAATAGCACCAAGTTTTCCGTCAAAGATAATAAATTTTTCTTAGAAGTAACAATTGTTTCGTCAGTGATAACAATTTTTCTGTTAGAAGTAGTAAGTTTTCTGTCAAAGACAGAACAAATTCTTAGAAGTAACAATTTTATGTTTATGATAATAAGTTTTCTGTCACAAGTAGCATGTTTTTCTTAAGACTAACAAATTTTCTCTTCGAATTAACAACTTTTTCCCTTAATACTAACAAAGTTTTACTTAATAAAAATCAGATTTCTCTTGGAAGTAACACTTGTTTCTTAATAGTAATTAATTTAAAAAAAAATCCCACAAAATTAATTTTTCAAAGAAAAGTAAAGAACTCATTAAACAAAAAACGAGCAAAAATAAAATAAAAAAATCTACGAAGCATGAAACTACCGAAAATCAGCAATAATAAATAAATGAAATCCAAAACGAACAGATATTACAATAAATAATCGAGTCAACTCAAAACGAACAGAAATTAACATAATTTGGGCTAAGAACACCTATGCCTTCCCAAGGCCAGAACATAATTTGCACTTTACTGAAAAAATATAAATGTTCTTACATTTATAACTTTAATAAATCAAATAATATTAACATTTTGATTACTAAATATCAGAATTCGTATATTAAACTGACAATGCACATTCATTCGTATTTTTCAGCAAAGTGCAAATTGTGTGTTCTGGCTTTGGGAAGGCATAGGGGTTTTGAGCCCAACTTATGTTAATTTTGCTCGTTTTGAGTTTGACTCGGTTATTTATCGTAAGTTCTGTTCGTTTTGGGTTTTATTTATTTATCATTAATAATTTGAGGTAGTTCCACGCATCGTACATTCTTTGATTTTATTTTTGCTAATCTTTTGTTTAATGGAGTTCTTTACTTTTTTTAAAAAAAACTTATTTTGTGGAAAAATTTTTTTTTAATTAATTTCCGTTCGTTTTATATTGACATAGCTTTTTCAGGGAAGAAGAAAATAATGCAATAAATCTTTTTGTTTTTAAAACTTTATGATTTGGTATGCTATTTGTATGCTAGAGAAGAATTTTCAGCAATTTTTAACAACATACACCCTTTCAAAATCGGGACACGAATAGTAGTGTTTAATTTCGTTTCATATCACCTCTAGTTGACCTGCAATGGAAAACTTGATACCCTTCGCAAAAAATCTGCTTACTTTCTTTGATATGTTGGATACACTTACGCGATTTTGACTTGGTTAAATTTTAAGAGCAGAAGTAGCCCTGAAAATGTGAACATTATACCCTCAGTCGTTCTTGGGATACTGCTGCGATGCCCTATTGGGAATTAACATTAACACAGTGCATTTTGATTTAATTTTAAGGCAAGATTTAGATTTTAAGTATAAAGGCAAATGGAAGGGTGGGCGTGGGAGCGGGATCAATTGACCTCCAATCACTTTCGACTATTAAAAAGGGCATCAGCCCTATCTTTCTTCAATTAAATGAGCCGTTTTCTAAGTCCTACGACAACTCATTCGATACGAAGTGCCCTGGTCTAAACAACAACAACAGAAAATAAATCATACTTTATACCCTTATCGATCTTTACTATAAAAAATTTCAAGCCTTCCAATCAGTTCGACTATTAAAAAGGGCACTATGCCTTTCGATTTCCAATTGAATGATACCTTTTTGAGTTTCTACGACAATGCTTTCTATAAACACCTTATATGCCACCAGGGCATAAATTACAACCCTTACCCTAAGGGCTGCGAGGGTGGTTTTCATCCTCTAAGAAATAATTTCCAGAACTTTCAACTACGTTAAACAAAAGAGCTATCTCAAAATTCTGATTGGATGTGTTTGGGAAAATGCTTAGTCGCTCTCCCATCACTTTCAACTATTAAAAAAGGCACTAGCCCTTTCACTTTGTAATCAAATGAGCCCTTTTGAAGTTTCTACGACAACGCTTTCAATAAAAACCTTTATATGCCCCCCAGGCATAACTTACAACCCTTGCCCTGAGGGCTGGGGGGTGTCACCCTCAAAGACCTTATTTCCAGAACTTTCTACTACGTTGAACACAATGGCTATCTGCAAATTTTCATTGGATGTGTTTAGGGGAATGGTGCGTGTGAGAGGGTGGTTATTTACCCTCCAATCACTTTCGACTATTAAAAAGAGCACTATCCCTCTGAATTTCCTAATTTAATGAGTCCCTTTTGAAGTTTTTACGACAACTTTAACTATAAAAACTTATATGCCCCCAGGGCATAACTTACAACCTTTGCCCAGGGGCTGGGCTCTGGGGTGTTTGTCTTCCTGGGCAAATACATAATTTCCAGAATTTAACTACGCTAAACAAAATTTAAAGGGTCTAAACCTTGATTGAATGTGTTTTGGTTGGAAGGGGGGACCATTACTATTATTTTGACTATAAAAACAATTTATTTCCAAACAAACCAGGTTTTTGAAATTTCTACAACAACTTTCTATATAAACCTTATTTGCCCCCAGGGAATAACCCTTGCCTGAGGGCTCTGGGGGAGTTGTCTTCCTTAAATACCATAATTTCCAGAACTTTCAACTATGTTGCTAAACAAAATGAATATCTCAAAATTTGATTGAATGTGTTTGGGAAATGGTGGGCGTCAGAGGGGGGGTCAATTACTATCCACTCAATTTCGACTATTAAAAGGGCAATTTCAATTTCCAAACAAACGAGCCGTTTTTTTGAAATTTCTACAACAACTTTCTATATAAACCTTATTTGCCCCCAGGGAATAACTTACAACCCTTGCACTGAGGGCTCTGTGGGAGAGTTATCATCCTAAAAGACCTAATTTCCAGAACTTTCGACTATGTTGAACAAAATGAATATCTCAAAATTTTTATTGGATGTGTTTGAGGAAATGGTGGGTAAATCAGAGGGGTGTTAGTTGCCCTCAATCACTTTCGACTATTAAAAAGGGCACTAGCTCTTTCAATTTCCAATTGAAAGAGCCCTTTTTGGTGTTTCTACAACATCGCTTTCTATAAAAACTTTACATGCCCCCAGGGTATTACTATACAACCCTTGCCCTGAGGGTTGTGGTGGGAGGAGTTGTCATCCTCAAAGACCTAATTTCCAAAACTTTCAACTACGTTGAAAACAAAATGGCTATCTAAAAATTTTGATTGGATGTGTTTGGAGAAAATTGGGCGTGAAAGGGGGTTAGTTACCCTCAAATCACTTTCGACTATTAAAAAGAGCACTAGCCCTTTGAATTTCCAATCGAAAGATCTCTTTTTCAAGTTTCTACGGACAAATATTTCAATAAAAACTTATATGCCCCCAGGGTATAACTTATAATCCTTGCCAGAAGACTGCGGGGGGAGTGTCCTGCTCAAAGATATAATTTCCTGAACTTTAAACTGCGTGAAACAAAATAGCTATCTAAAAATTTTGATTGGATGTATTTGGGGAAAAGGTGGGCGTGAGAGGGGGTTTAGTTTGCCCTCAATCACTTTCGACATTTAAAAAGGGCACTAGCCATTTGAATTTCTAATCGAATGAACACTTTTTCAGAAGCTTCTACGACAAACATTTCCATAAAAACCTTATATGAGCCCAGGGCATAACTTATAATCCTTGCAATGAATACTGTGAGGGGAGTGTCCTGCTCAAAGATATAATTTCTATCCTGAAAATTAAACTGCGTGGAACAAAATGGCTATCTCAAAATTTTGATTGGATATGTTTCGGGAAAAGGTGGGAGTGGAAGGGGTTTTAGTTGCCTTCCAATCACTTTCGACTATTAAAAAGGGCACTAGCCATTTCAATTTGAGCCATTTTAGAAGCTTCTACGACAATGCTTTCTAATAAAAACCTTATATGCCCCCAGGGCAAAACTTAAAACCTTGCCCGGAGGGCTCTGGGGGAGTTCCTGCTCCTAAAAATATAATTTCTATCTGGAAATCAACTGCACTGAACAAAATGGCTATCTCAAAATTTTTGATTGGATGTGTTTCGGGAAAAGGTGGGGCGAAGAGGGGGGTTAGTTGCCCTCAATCACTTCGACTATTGAAAAGGGCACTAGCCCTTTAAATTTCCAATCACATGAGCCCTTTTTGAAGTTTCTACGACAAAGCCTTCTATAAAACCTTATATGTCCCTAGGGCATAACTTATAACCCTTGCCCTCAAGGGCTCTGTGGGGGATTGTCCCCCTTAAAAACATAATTTCTAGAACTTAAAACAAGGTTGAACAAAACGGCTATCTCAAAATTTTGATTGGATGTGTTTTGGGAAATGACGGTGGGCGTGAGAGGGGGATTAGTTGCCCTTTCAATCACTTTCGACTATTAAAAAGGGCACTAGCCCTTCCAATTTCCAATCGAATGAGCATTTTTTGAAGTTTCTAAGACAACGCCTTCTATAAAAAACCTTATATGTCACCAGGGCATAACTTACAACCCTTGCCCTCAAGGCTGTGGGGGAGTGTCCCCCTTAAAAACATAATTTCTATTTGGAAATCAACTACGCTGAACAAAACGGCTATCTCAAAATTTTTTTGATTGGATGTGTTTTGGGAAATGATGGGCGTGGAAGGATGTTATTTGCCTTTCAATCACTTTCGGCTATTAAAAAGGGCAAGCCACTCCAATTTCCAATTGAATGAGCTCTTTTCGAAGTTTCTACGACAACTTCTTCGGTACGAAGTGCCCTGCTCTAAAGGAAAAAAATAATAAAGAATACATTGTGCCAACATAGTTCTTATATGCCCGCAGGGCATAAATTAAAACCCTTGCCCTGAGGGTTGTGAGGGAGTGTCCTCCTCAAAAACATAATTCCTATCTGGAAATCAACTACGCTGAACAAAATGGCTGTCTCAAAATTTTGATTGGATGTGTTTGGGGAATGATTGGCGTCTGGGGGGGCTAGTTGCCCTCCAATCACTTTCGACTATTAAGAAGGGCACTATCGACTCCAATTTCCAGTCGAATGAGTCCTTTTCGAAATTTCTACGACAAATTCTTCGATACGAAGTGCCTGGGTATGGAAAAAAAATAATAATGCATTGTGCCAACATCGTTCTTTACTTAGGCAGCACTATTGCGCTGCGTATGATAAATTTTTTCGAATAACAGCAAGTTTTTAGTCGAAGATAACAAATTTCTCTTAGAAGTAACAATTTTTCGTCAGTGATAACAATTTTTCCGTTAGAAGTATCACGTTTTCTGTCAAAGATAACAAATTTTTCTTATAAAAAAATAAATTAATGTTTATGATAACAAGTTTTCTGTCAGAACTAGCAAATTCTTAACACTAACAAATTTTTTCTTCCAAGTAACAGCTTTTTCCCTTAATACTAACACACATTACTTAATACTATCAAATTTATCTTGGAAGTAGCGTTTAAGTTAGGAACAGAGTGTTCAATTTTCTCTACGTTTGAGTTAGGTTTATTTAACCAAGGTTAACAGGAGTGCTCATGTTAACCTAAGTTAAATGAACCTAACTGAAACGTAGAAAAATATCACTAATATCACTAATATCACTACATATCACTAATATCCTCCCTCCCCCCCCCTCCCTGCCCCCCTGGGTTGCATGCTAGGATGTCTTTTTCTATAATACATATTTTTTCACATATATTACGATAAGTCTCTTTTCACGTTTTATTTTTGGTTTTTCATGTTTTTTAAATGCTTTTTTCTATGTTTTTCAATTTACTTTTGCATAGTCCTGTCTCAAAACGCTGTATTTTCATTAAGGGTTCTCTGAAATCTCTCTTAAAACGCTTTAAATCTATCTCTAATATCACTCCCCCCCCCCTGCCCCTGGGTTGAATGCTAGGATGTATTTTTTTTATAATTGATGAATCTTTTGCATATATTTCGATAAGCTTTTTTCATTCTTTATTTTTTGTTTGTCGTGTTTTTTAACTGGCTTTTTATATGTTTTTAATATGGTGTGTAAATTTGTTTGAAATAATAACACCTTTAATTGAGTTATTTGAGTTATTATGAAATAATAACTCCAATGACGTCAGTCGTGTGACGTCATTGGAGTCCATGCGTAGAATTGACGGCTTGAGGGTTGGTAGCTCCAGTCATTTGACCCTTTAAGGCGTGAGGGTGTGTGGTGCTACGTCATAGGACTCTGCTTGAAATCTATTGCTAATTTCCCTACCAGTGTCGTGACGTCAGAGGGATCCGCTAGAAACAGCTGACCACATTGTACAAGTGCGAAGGAGTCCATTTAGAATTCCCTATCATTTAAACTTGTGTATTACCCCCAACCACACTCCAATTAATTGAAACATCCGGGACTTTTGCCAGGGGTGGGAATCTTGCCTAGAAACAGGACTCTCATGGGAATCTTGCCAGGGCTGGGAATTTCGTTCAGAAACAGGGTACGCGCTCGGAATCTTTCCAGCCGTCCGCTAGAAACAGGGATGCCGTGGCGTCAGTGGGCATGCACTTGAATCCCATGGGAAAAGGGAGGGCATTTGCTCGGAATTCTATGGGGAAAAGGAGGACATGTGCTTGGAATCCTGGGAGGGCATGCGCTTGAAATCTTGGAGGGACATGTTGCAGAAATCCTATGGGAAAAGGGAGGGCATGAGCTTGAGATCCTGGGAGGGCATGCGCTTGAGTCCTATGGGAGAAGGGAGGGCATATGTTTGAAGTAATTATTAGCACATTACTTAAGAAACATTGGTTGTATTCATTCCTGTCGTCAAATTTTTCTTTCATTTTTAAAGACGACGTAACAGATTTCCTTTTTCAATAAATGGGCTCGACATGCATATATTTAGACAAACTGACGGTTACAACGTATTAGAATCTGAAAATGTCCTTTTAATAAAAGGGTTGTTTATGATAAAGGTATATTCAAAGTTGTTTACAGTATTAGGGTCTAAATTACTTCAGCCCAAGTGAAGACCAAGAATTATTCAGATTTTCCATCCATACAATTAAAAATACTCCATCTCTCATTCTTTCCAATTTCCAGATTTCCCATTCATACAAATAAAAATACTCCATCTCTCATTCTTTCCAATTTCTAAAGTAAAATATAATTGTCTAAAATATATGGTGCGTATATACGGCGGTCAACCAAACACTTCGACTAATTCCAACCAAATATTTTGAGTAATTCAAGTGAATAATCAAGTAGAACTTAAAACAAATGGAAATTACAACAAACAAGAGTGAGACACCCCCCCCCCCCTCATGGTAAATAAATCATTTAATGATTCTTCAATAAATGAAATGATGACAAAGAAATGAACAACTCTTTGTCGATGCCCTGTTCACCAGCAATGGCCCTGAAGGAACTAAGTTCTAAGGTAAGGTAAATCCGAAATATTGCTTGAACAAACTAGACATTTTACTTTAACAATTACCAATGTTCATTATTAGGTCTTATTTAGACACCATTTTTCTTTGAATAAAATAAAATCCAAAAGAAAGGATTTGAAAAGGTACCCGTTTAAAATATTAAAACTAAATCTAAAGGCACAAATGTAGTTATTATAAGAACCTTTTCTTTTCTAGTACTATAGCGATTGTCTTCGTTTTTGCTACTGATATTTTGATAAACGGTGCAAATACCACCCTGGCCTTTAAAGGTTTGTCAGGGAAAACCCCAGCTGATTTTCATTCGTTTTAAGCATTACTTAATTATCAATTTCAATATTCGTTTTTAGGTTTAATCTATTGATTAATAATAAAAAGGTTATTTTTTTATGTTTGACATGATTACTCATTTTTTTTCTGTTCGGATTCATTGAATGAATCACAGAATTTGGTTCTTTTATGTTTGAATTATCGAAGTATATCGAAGTACGAAAATACTTCGATTTATGATCGTTTTCAGGTATTGATATGACTTGATTTTTCTTTAATCCTGCTTTTATGGAAAATGTTTTTAGATTAATTTCTGTTCAATTTTTAAGTATGGTTTTAATTACGATTTACCGTCAAAACTTTTGCAAATTTTTTTAGTGTTTCTGCTTAAGAACTAGAAAATTGACCTGTAGTTTGAACTTTAGGCATAATTATTATATAATTATTGCTATAAAATTAAGAAGCATAGACAACATGCGGGGGGGGGGGGGGATTCATCGTAATTTTTCTTCGTTTTAATTTTAAAACCTTACTGAATCTGTTTCTGATCGCGTTTGGTTTTAGTGTAGCCTTAATTTAATTTAAAGAAGATCCTTGGAAAATGTTTTCTAGATTAGTATGTATTCGTTTTTCTAATTGATATGGATTTATTATGGCTTAAATTTTTCTTTTTACTTCTCCGTGGGGAATCGTTTTCAATTTTTTTTAAGTTAATTAAATAAATAGCGTTAAAAAGGCAAGTTAACCACGAATGTTATCCTTAATTTTTGTAAGCTAGGAGGGCTATGGTTTTTTTTTTCTATAGAACATGTTTTGGATAAGAGTAACGGAAGGCTGTTTGTTTGATCACTTAAATAACTACGTAGTTAAAAACTTTTGTTAAACAAGTTTCAAGATCGGCAAAACTAAGTGAGGTGTTAACAACCTCTTCAACCGGTGAATCATGCTTATTTTTGCGATTCCTTTTGTATTTTTTCTTCTGATTTTTCCAGATCGTATGCAAAAAGAATCTTCTATTCTTCAAGAATTTGAAATTTCATTTAATTTAGTGAAGTTTTGTTTCTAGATCTAACACAAAGTATTTGACAATTTCCAGCCTCTTCTCTTGGCCTTTTATAGCTATTCAATTAAATTAAGTTATTTCCACTTCTCCTTGTCTCGAAGTCGTTTTTTGCTTGTTCTAAATAAGGTTTCCTGGGGGTTTTCTCTAAGATATAAAGCATGTAAGAGGAATAAAAAATAAAGGATTTTTTCTTGTTATGTTTGTAAAACCTGAATTCTAAGAAAAGGTGTCTTCGAGGATATGGTCATTGCATTCTAAGAGGTACATTTCGAAAAACATTTCTCTATGCTTGATGGGAATGATTACAAAGGAACCGACAACTTGTGAAATTATTTCCTTTTGTAAGATTTGTTTTCGTCTTGGGATTTAGGAATGGATTGGTTTTAGCAGACTCTTTCGAAAAGTAGATCTTCAAATACAAATAAAAGGATGCAAAAAAGCAAGTTTGAGCATGACAGAAGTTTCCAGCAAAATTCAAACATCTCATGATCAAAAGATCACTGTGAAATAAGCTTACGGGGCAAGAATGTCTAAAGAGACTTGAACTGTGAAGACTAATGCATCAAGTAGAATGGCATAGATATGATTATATCGTACACCTGTGCCTCCACACAGGAACATACTTAAATCACGTGTTAGTTTGACAACTTTACTACTACTACTAACAACTCACCGCAGCAACAAGGCAAGCCTCTCAAAGCCTCTCTCTTTACACCCTCCCAGGAAGTTTCCATTTCCTTTGAATCTTTCTTTATGACATCCTCCCACCCAACCGTAGACGACCTGCTTTCCATTTAGCCCTAGATGGTTGGCCGAAAAGGACAATCTTTGGCAATCTGTCATCCTTCATCCGCAGAACGTGCCCTATCCATCTCAACTTTTCTCTCTCATTATAGCCCTAGAAGGTGGAATTGAACCGCACTTTTCGTACAGCCGACTGTTTGAAATATGGTCAATCAACTAGGTACCCAGAACAATCCATAGTCTAGTCGCTTAGTCCACAAAACAGGATGGTTAGTGAACATTTTGAAAAAAGTATGAAACTTGGTCCACATATCCAGTTTGATGTGCCCTTTAGAATGAGACTGGGACAGAATCGATCCGACCACCCTAAGGGGGGAGCAGGGGTAAAAGTCACCCAAAGGAGAAAAATGCAAAAAAGTACCTTTTTGCCTATTTCAGCTTGATATTTGGTGAGTATATTCATTATTAGATAGAAACGGAAGTGAAGCCATGAGAAAAGTGCTTGGATTGTTCCACCCTGGGGGGGGGGGGTGAAATTCAACCAGCAGAGGGAAAATGGGAAATGTTTGTTTTTTGCCATTTTTAACTCGACATTCGGTTTTTATTCTCGGGTATTAGAAAGAAAAGAAGAAGAAAAAGTAATGGAAAGTTCTCGGAGTGCCCGAGTAACTTACGGGGGAGGGAGTAAAGGGGGTGAAAATGGTCACTAAGGGCTTCGATTTTTAACCTTTTCTTAAAAAACATTTACTGTATCCTTAAAAATTCCAAAAGAATTACTTACAATGCCAGAAACATTACTGCTGTTTCTCCGTTCACCCATATTTCTGAAGTCGGTAGTGCCTCAGTGCAACAGTCGATGAACCGAAAAACTGAGTCGGCGATGATTCATCGTTTAGTATGTAAAAAAAATCTGAAATGGATAATACGATGAACAGGTAAGTGTATAGATTGACTTTATTGTTATTTTATCAATTTACTCAGATACGGGTGCTTGCTACATTGACCTCAACTTGAAGAAAAAGCTTGGTGCTATCTGTGCTTAAAAATTAGACTTCCATAGAGTTTGTGCTTAGTGCTTTTGACATTTGAAAGTCAATATTTACGGCGATCCTAATTGTGTAAGTTAGGTTCTTTACTGATAACAAGCGTTGCTTACTCCAGTTCAGGTGGATAATAGGCCTTATTGACCTGGCTCCTTTTGGGCTGGGGAAATACTGTAATGCAGTTCAGGCACCGATAGGTTAATGGCTGTAAAGCAAGGGCTTGAAATGAAGGGTGATGCGAGTGAGTGCTCAATCCGTTTTTGGTTTTGGCAACACTGTGTCAAGTTTCCTACGAACTTACACTGGCTTCCTGACTTGTTTAACCAGTTTGCTAGGCAATCTTCTGAAAATTGTTGATGCTTTCTTTGCATGTTTCTTGAATTTCTTCGGTTGACTGCGTATATATTTTCCTCGACTGAGAATTCCACTAGAGCCAGATGAAGCTTACTCTAGAAAATAATCATACGTCCTTCTAAAAGGGCTGCCAAAATTTTTAGGGACTAAAGTGTCAGACTCAGCCAAAAAAAAGCACTATTATTGTCCTTCTAGAAAATTAGCCAACATACTTTAGAGCGCGTCTATGTTAGACGTTTTCTGGGAAACTGAGAGGCAGGTAGCAGTCTACACAGCTAAAATCACTACAAATTCAAAAGATCAAAAAGCGGGCGTTGTCCTTAAGCTGGGATTACACGATGCGGAAAAGGTAAGTTTTTACAATAGGTCAGGTGCAATATAACTAAGAAATAAACATACTTTTTGATTCATAATTCAATATTATATCCAAATATAATCATTCTGCCATAGCCTACTGCTTGACGGAAATCAATTTCTGTAGAAAGCTGCTTTGTTGTTGAAAATCCCTAGGGCACTAAAACAAAATTTTGGGATAAGTTTTCAGCTCACTTGCGATTTAGAGTCTAGGCCAACCAACAGTTTGTAAGTAAAACATTTGGAGTATTCAAGCTGTAGACGATTGGAATTCTCTCCCTGACTCAGTGTAGTCAAAGCTGACACAATTAATGGCTGCAAAAATGGACTTGATTGATTTGGAAAGATCTGTTGACAAAAAAGGCCTTAAATGATTTTAAAATCTAACAGAATATTTTAAAAATGGAAGCCTAAAATTTACTATTGGTCTAGCCGCTCTTCTCTCCATATCTATGATCATGACCTCCAGTGAGGAATTGAGCATTTGTTGCCAGATGTATAACCAGCAAACTTCAGAGGATTCAGTAATCAAGACACCAGTAATTTGTGACTATGATATAATTTGGGGGGGGGGGGGATCTTTCAGATTCACAGGCTACTGATAAATTTTTGGGAAAATCCAAACATAATTGTCATTTCGTTCAAACTTTCTTCTTTCACTTTATTTACTTAACAGAAATTGATTTTAGTAGTAAAGGCACAGATTAGCTACCCCTGATAACAACAACTAATTTCTTACTGTATATTAATCCAATCAATTGGGGTGTAAAGTTGAACAGAAACTGCCAAGTATAAACAGGATATAATCAACTCACTTCTTTCTCTATATCCTAGTTCTATTGAGGGGACCCCTGCACTCTATACTGCAGGGATCCCTAATCTAAACTTTTACCTTCATTCGTTCACAAGTTTTATCTTTTTTCTACTCTGCTCAAGATTTAGGCTGTTTACCTTTGAATAACTATTGAAAAATTGATTCAAGCAATCAAAATGTCAGCTAAATGCTATTTTTAACACAATACAAATAAAGATGGGCAACAAATGATTGAAATTTGCAGGATTGCAGCCTTTATTCGTGTTAGATGCACCAAGAAGGAATAACATCAGTCACTTCTACCAGGCCTAAGAACTCCTCCTTCACTAGAAGAGTTTCAGGATGCTTGTACTTTGCAATCATGACAAGCGTCTTTGCCGAACTTTTCACCACGTTTTAAATTTCGCAAAAACATCTAAGAAAATCCCCAAGACGTTACCAAAGCTTAAAAGTAAAGTACAAATTAAAAGCAGTCGTATTTATAAAAAAAAGAAAATAAAGACATATGGTATTTGATTCTGAAAAATGCCAAAAAGTGTTATTTTTTTCAAAAAGCTGCCTTTTTACCCAATAGTGGCACGGTGTCACTCACAGTGAAAAAGTGTCAAAAAAGCACTAAAAGTGTCCCTTTGGCATCTCAGCCTTATAAGGATTCACACGGGAAACACAAGGGAGCGGTTTATGCGAAATTTACAATCTTAATCTCTCATCCACGTTTTTTGTTTCAGAAATTCGAGCAAATGTGCGCTTGTCACAGTGACTGAAGAAGGATCACAAAAATTAAAAACTAAGAGGAGCAGAAGAAGATTGACTGGACAAAGTGTGCCTTTTGTCAAAGTCCGGCTTCGGAAAATCTCTTAGACCCTTCGAAAGCTCCACCTGGGGCAAGCTACAAAAAAGTCACAAGCAATTTCGTGGAATTCCAGCAACTGGGTTTAGTACCTCATACTGTGAATATAAAAATGTTATACGAAGGTGGTGGCATCCGAGATACTCTTGAGAAAAACAATGCAGTCTGGCATAAAACGTGCAAGAACAAAAATTTTAAGCAAAAGCTTAAAATGGCCCGCAAAAGACTTAGCGGTGAAAGTTCCAAAACAGTACACAGTAGCCCAGTCAAGACAAGAAGAAACAGTTGTTTGAATGAACCAACAGAAAGGGACAAGTTTTTTTTGCGTCAAGGACGGAACAAAAGATGTTCTCCATTACGCCTGTACTAATTCGATAGATCAACGGGTCCGCGCCTATGCAGAAGCCCTTGTGGACAAACAGTTGCTAGCAAAGCTTTCTGAAGGGGATATGCACGCCTTAAACGCCAAATACCACCTCACATGTCTGTCTGCTTTATACAATCGCTATAAAAACACATGTTAGAGCCAACCATTCCTCGGCGGATGAAAATTCCGCTGAAGGTTGAGTCTTCGGAGAACTTGTTTTTCACATAGAAGGATTTAGAGGCTCTGATCCACTTCCTGTGTGCAGGTGGATAAAAGAGAATTGGAGAAATAGCACCAAGCTACGGTAAGCATGTTCACAGTACTAGACTCAAAGAGAGACTGCTGCGGCATATACCGGATTTGATTCTGATGACACAGGACTTGCTATAGCGCGTGCTGCTGCAACCATGATAAGAACTTCAATGCTAGAAAAAGACCTTTCCTGGTACATTTCATCCAGGATGTAAAGAAGAATCCATTCCGCCGAATCTGGTTGCTTTTACAAGGATTGCACTGTACGGTACGGATATGTCAAGTGAGGACAAAAGTGAACATATTCAGATTGCCTTTCAATGGTGCAGCTTTTGCAATTCAACGTTAAAAAGTGTCGTCCTAAAAATTGTAATGGATCAACTAATATTCGACACAAAAGACGCAGGGAAACTCGTCTTGCTGTATACACCAGTCTTATGGAATACTCAAAGACCAGAAAAAGTGATATTGTGAATAAGATATGTTTTCATGGTCTAGGAATTTCATACGATAGAGCTTTGCGGATAGCCACTGAATTCTTTAACGAAATCTGTGACCAGTTTGACGACATACAATGCATTTGTTCAGCCTCGCTCTTTAGGGGTATTTTCACTGCCGCTATGGTTGACAACATCGACCATAATCTCTCCTTTACAACTGCTACCGATTCCTTTCATGGGACCGCTATCTCTTTAATGCAGCTTCCAGCAGCCGACCATGCTCCGAGAGAACAGCTCTCTTCGAGGCAGAAAGAGCAGTTCGGAGTATCAAGAAAAATCTGAAGTCTACCGAGGGAATATACCGAAGTCCCTCCTGCTCGTTTAAGCATAGCACACCAGTTAGTCCCTCGTATCGCACCGACAGAAGAACCATCCATCACTGGAGAGCAGCTCGTGAACGTAGAAGAAGATTGGTTGAATCATGTTGAAGAAGTAGCGGAGAAACAGAACGAAAGTGCTTCGATGCCGGTCTCGTGGGCTGCATTCCACTCCAATAGGCAACCGACGGTGGACAAGCAAAAAGCACGATTGCACTGTTACCTATTTTTAAGGATCAAGCGCATTCAGTAGCGATGATACTTCACCCTATGGATTTGGTTATTATAGTTGTCGCGTACCTGAACCCAGGTCAGACTCCAGCTTTGACAGCATATCAGCCGCTCTATGCGCTGGCCAAACTGATACAGTGCAACTTTCCAGAAATACATCCGGAAGATTCGTTTATCGTCATTTTAGGTGGCCAGCACATAGAAATGAATATCCTGAAAGTGCTAGGAGACAAGATGAAAGGATCTGATTAGTACGATCTTCTCATCCAAGCTGATGTGACAAAGACAGGAAGGGCAGATACCATTCATAAAGGGTCGCATGTTACTAGGTCCCGTTACGCTCACCAAGTAACTGCTTCAGTCCTTCATATCCTTAGGCACCAAGCATATGATTAGTATGCTGCTGAGAATGAAGAGAGCGACAATGAGGTGCTATCTTTCGATGACTGGTGTGAATAAAGAAAAGAATTTAGCGCTCAGTGTAGTTACTGGTCAACTGTACTTGATATTGAACTGATTTTGTTGATGTTCGTACGATCCATCTATCAGGCAGATTTACGCCAGATGGCTGTCGGTACACGTTCGAGACATGATTGCCGTCAGTACCCAGAACCAGGCTGTATTTTGTGAGTTTATGAAAGGAAACTTCACAGTTCGAAAGACAAAACATACTTTTTCTTCCATGGCAATGGATCAAGCACATGAAAAGATGAATGAGAAAATGAAAGGAACAGCCGGTTTGATTGGTCTCACCGAAAACTCAGATGCCATGCTTCGATGTATCATATCAAGTCACGATGTTCAAAGAGCCGTTGAGGAGTATGAAGAAAGTTTCACAAACCCTTTTTCTGAAGAAAACTTGAAGCACCATGAGGACACACCAAAATTACAAATGCGATTCATGTGCCATGTTCAGGACTTTCTTCAAGTCATTGAAGTAAGGGGCAATCAATTTGCTGAATCAGAGAAGGACCTTCTTACCCTTGAAACGAGGAAGGTCATGCGCAGTACGTAGTACACAGCGCCAGGAACGCATGCAAAATTGGACTCGACCAATATAAAAAGTTCACCGAGTAGCGACTGACAACATGCTCCACTCCAGTCACAGATGTTATCAAAAAAAATAACCTGCCACTATTTACAAGCTTGATAGCCAAGAAACCGTCAAAGGCGAAACAAGAGATTTCTAGTCTGAAAAGTTGTTCTTTGTTTGGTAGATTGTACATCGCCTGCCAGTCTCGTGACGGCAGCATGGACGAGTTTTTTTTACCCCGGGAACCAGCGCATTTCCCCTGCACAGTCCGACAGTGGATCTCTTAGGAAAACTGCAAAATCTGACATTATAACTTGTTTATAAGCATTGCTGGACATACCAACTACTATTCCTCGAGTCAGTGCAAAAGTATTTGATGGATCAGCATTGGTTCATATGCTGGCACCCGGCTCCTGCAAATTTTTCAAAGATTACACGGACACAGTTTTCTACTGTACATTCATAGCCAACTAGAGACGGTCAGTCCCATCGACGTTATATGGGACAGGCACATAAAAAACAGCCTGTAGAAAGGAGAAAGAGAAAGGAGAGGTGTCAGACAGCGAGTCAGCCTAAGAGAATCGACTCTTATCTCTCAGAACTCGGCTGCTTTTCTCCATACCGAAGAAAACAAAGAGCAATTGTTCTTCCTGTTAGCAGACCACTTGGCAAGAATGAATTTGTTTGGAAAAGAAGTTTATAGCACAAAGGATTTAGATATTTTGCCTTCGGTGTCAGCTATTCGAGATGATTTGGTCCCTTGCGATCACAAAGAGGCGGATACGCGAATAATCCTCCACTTTCGTCACTGCTACATGCCTGGTCACCAACAAGTTATGATACGAACCGTAGATACAGATGTGCTCGTGCTAGCTGTGGTCGCTTGCTCATACGTCCCACTTATTGAGCTCTGGGTGGACTTTGGTGTGAAGCAGCAGCGCAGAATCATCCCAGCTCACGAAATTCATCATACGTTTGGTCCCCAAAAGTCAAAAGCTTGGCCTGGTTTCCACGCGTTTACAGGCTGTGATACAGTATCTTCCTTTTCTGGCATTGGAAAGAAGAAACCCTTTGATGTCTGGAGAAGTTATCCCGATGCAACTGACGCGTTCTTGGATTTGTCATCTGCGTCGACTGCTACGAGACCGTGAACGCAAGAGCTACTGGAGAGATTTGTAGTTTTATGCTATGAGCGGAGAAGCGAAGTCCATGGTGTTGATGAAGCAAGAAAAGTGCTTTTTGCCAAGGGACGGCAGATTGACCGCATCCCACCAACATCCGATGCCCTTCTTCAGCACACCAGACGTGGACACTTTCAGGCAGGCTAAATTTGGGAAAGAGCAGCCAACCCCATTCAGAATCCTCCTTCCCCCTCTGAATTTGGATGGAAGCTCGTAAATGATGAGTGGCATCCTGTCTGGACGACGCTATCTGAGGCTTCCAAGGCGTGCAAAAGAACTGGTCAAATGTGGCTGCAGGAAAGCCTGCAAGCCACCATGCAAGTACATGAAGGCTTCACTCCGTGCACTGATCTGTGTGCCTGTAATGGAGCTTGTTACAGATCTGACGCCAGCAACGAATAAGCTGCTGAAACAGGGCACCTACTGCGTACCACTTTTCTTTTTTTTTTATTTTTACCTCTTTTATTTCTTCCTTCAGTGATTAAAGTCATATCTTTAAACGAAGGTTATAGTAGTGCATTTGACTCTTAAAGGAGAGGAAACGAGGACGGAGGCAGTCGTAGTTTTGCGCGTCACAGCTGTCATCCCCGGTTTGACTACCAATTCAGTTTGACTAGAAAACTAGTCAATTCAGTCATTGACTAGTTAACACAAGAGAATTATATCATACTTTTTTGGATATTTTAACTTGGATACTTGGTAAATTTTCCATTGGCTGTTTTCAGCTCTACCTTTTTTTGATCCCGCCCACTGTCATCAGTCGCTGCTAGGCATTCATACACAGAAGGTGGTGTGCGGACGTATTGAGAGAGAGATTTTGCTTTTTTTTTTTCATTTTGTCATTTGCCGAAGCTATGCAAGTGGGAAACCGGGCGTTTGCTCAATTTAAATATTACAAGCTGTGGCCTTGCAAAATTACGCGGGTGATACCTCTCAAAGGTGATGGAAGTAATTATGAAGTTTGCTGTTACGGAACTGACGAAATTAAAATAGTAACGTCCGAGAATATATGGGCTTACGCGGAGAAATATGAAGAAGCGCTGAGAGATGGCAGAAAAAATGTTCAGAGAGCGATAAGGCTGTGTACGGAGGACTCGGAAGGTTTAGCCGGGGATTTATCTGAGTCGGTTAACTTGATGCAATCAGAAATTGTTAACCTTCGTGACGGCATGCAGGATGAAATTCGTAGGAGAGTGGAAGAGCAGTCCAGTACATTAGGGAGTTCTCCGGTGACACAGATTAATTCAGATTTTCTTGATACTGTTACGCAAGCTGTCTATGAGGCGATCGATCTGCAATTCAAGGGTAAATTTGAACTGCTTGAGAAATCACTTGGCGATTTGCGGGCAAGAATTGTCCAAAATTGCGCAAAGCTCTAAAAGCTTGAAACTAAGCTGGATGATATAAACCAGTCTTCTCTTCTGACTAAGGTCATTGTATCTGGGATAGACTCTCCCGCGCGTGATTTGCCTCACCTTGGTGAGAAAGTATTAGCTCGACTTAACAGTGAAATGGGACTCAATCTTGATAAATCCGTTGTCAAGGGTGCAAGGCGTTTGGGAGGTGCCTCGGAAATAAAAACTCCGATTGAACTTACATTTTTTACTGAGGCATCTGCAGTTGAGATCCTGCGCAATCGCAAGAATTTGAAAGGTACCCGAATCTATGTAAATGAGGCTCTAACCAGGGAAAGGCAAGAAATCTACAAGCTTGCGCGCAATAAGTTTGAACTGAAAAATGTATGGACTTTACGAGGTGTTGTTTATGTCAAGTGCGGTTCGCAAATCATTCCGTGTAAAACGATTTCCGACGTAGTTCAGATTCGCAATGAGGTCAGATGCTGTATATTCGTGATGACTGGTCTTTTAGTATTCTCAGTGATTTGTCTGTATTTGATAAGGGTTATGTGAGACTATGTTTGTTGAAGTTGTACCTTTAAGCTGTAATCCATTTATTTTCGGGTCTGTTTATCGATCTCCGTCGGGTAATCCAAAAATATTTTTTGAAGTTTTTGAACCGCTGTTGAAAAATCTGGAAGCGTTGAAAAAACCGGTTATTATTTCGGGTGATTTTAATTTTGATCTTTTGAATCTCGATGTTGGAAATAATAAGGAGTTTTTAACTATGATTTTGTGTTCTAAGTTTCTTCCAAGTATTTCTCTGCCGAAAAGAGTTACAGCTAACACAGCTACATTATTAGATAATATATTTTTTTTCTCCTGTTTTATTTGATGCTGAAAAATCGTCAGTAATTTTGTTGATATGTCAGATCATTTTTCCGGTGAGTGTTCTTTTAAATTTAAATAATAGTAATAAACAACATCGAGATTCAACAATGGATAATTCAAAAAAGCGATATACATGGATTGATTGTAAAGTTCTACGTCAGTTAATTGGTGACCATGATTGGAGTTCGGTTTATGGCTCAGATGACGCAAATGCTGCATTTTCAGATTTTATTGATCAAATGATGCGACTGCGGGATCGGGCTTCTTCAACACGAGTTTCGCATGGAAAGTTTGCGCAGAAATTTGACCCATGGATTACTGAAGGTATTTTGGCATCGTTAAAACATAAAAATAGAAAATTTAAGAATTATTTAAAATTACAAACACCTGAGTCGTTTGAAGAATTCAGAGTTTATAGGAATAAGCTAAATTCAATTATCAGACATGAGAAGAGAAAATATTATAAAGAGAAATTTTAGGAGTATAAATCGGATATGAGAAAAACATGGCAATTGATAAATGAAAAGATACGTCCTCATAGTCGTAAGAATACTAGTGTTAATTGCCTTGTTTTAAATGGAGAAAATGTTACAGAGCCCAATGAAATTTTAAATGCTTTTGGAGATTATTTCAGTAATATTGGTTCTAGACTTGCATTGACTATGAATATGCAACTGAATTCCCTTTCTGTTCCAGTTAATGAGCAACATGCGGAAAATTCGTTTTCTTTTTCTGAAATTAAGCCTCATGAGATTGAAAAAGTTATTCTGAAGCTTAAACGGAGTTTTTCTAAGGACGAATTTGGATTTTCGGCTCAAACCGTAAAGCAAATAGCGTCAAGCATTTCAATTTGCTGGCACATATTTTTAATCTATCACTTATGCATAGGGTTTTTCCTGAGCTTTTAAAAAAAGCAAATGTTATAGCATTACCTAAAGCTGGGAGTTCAACTGACCCTTCAGATTATAGAGGCATTTCTCTACTTTCGGTTTTCAGCAAAATTTTGGAAAAACTTGCAAACAGTCAATTACAAAAATATTTATTTGATAGTAAGATTTTACACACGTCTCAATATGGTTTTATAAAAGGAAAGTCAACTGAACTGGCAATTCATGAGCTTTTACTAAATATTAATGATTCACTAGATGATGGTCAACACGCGTTGGCGATTTTTCTTGATGTCGCAAAGGCGTTTGACACCGTAAATCATTCGTTGCTTCTTTTTAAACTAAAGTGTAATGGGATCAATTTTCAAAAACCCCAAAATCTTCAAATTAAAATTAACCAAGTAAAGAATAAAATCACCCAAAATATGGACCTGAAAAATTCAAGTAACCTACAGATCGAGCAAGACTCAAGCTTTCAATTTAACATAGTGAAACAAATGTATCTAATTATACATTGTAATTATACTTTGTAACAAACATCGTAAGAATCTTTCCCACAGAAAATCCAACAAATAAATCCGCCCTTGTGTCACCAATAAATGCAATAAATATCAGTTTGACCAAATCTATATGACAGCCAACGAACAATGTAATTTGAATCTTAAGAGCTCGGAATACCAAACTATCAAGAGGGCAAAGTTTATTATACAAAAAAATAGTCACTCAAGATGCAAAATATCTTTGTTGCGTTGTTCTGGAAACTAAGTTTAGAACTAGCAATCTCAATGTAATTAAATCGTATTATCTTTTACCAACTCTCACAGAAATAAATTATAAGTCTTCTGAAAATTAAGAGACACCCTACTAGGAAAATGTTGCAGTGTAAAACTTTGTTCGTTCTGAAAAAATTCCAAAGTGTTATTATAAAAAGTTATAAATTGTAATTAAAGTTACAATGTAGAACGTTGCGTGGTTAGAAAAATTCCAAAGTGATATCTTAAAAGTCATAAACTTTAATTAAACCCAAGTAGCCCATTGGTGAATACCCATCCAATAGTAATGTAGGACAAATGATGGATCCAATAGGGACTGTAAAATATACTTGTGAGTAACGCCCGAATATAACCTCTGGCGAAATTGGAAAAAGTAAATAGTTAGGACTTAGCAATTTTGCGCCAGTCTTTTTCAGTCTTACGCGAGTCTACTATGAATTTCTGGTGAATCTATTTAAAATAGACTTTTGAGGAAACTTATTATCTGTGAATTAACTTTTGTGTCGTATTGCCCTAGATGACAATTTTGTATTAGTGCCTTTTACTGCAAGTGTATTGATATACCGAAGCTCTGTGACAATTATGTGAGTAATAATAAAAACATTACTTTCTTATTTTATTCTTTCTATGTTAATGTTTCTCGAGACAGTCAGTCCTTGTGGCTCCACTCGCTCTTCAGGGAATCTGAGCTTTTTAATCTGATTTCGGTCTAGTATGGTCATTATTGCAAGCTCCCTATTTGAACCACTAACTTAAGCTCCCCACACACGATGTTCTGCCTCCACTCAGGTACACCACTTGCGAACTGTCAACTAAGAGCTTGACTAAATTTCCCCATTGAATTAATTAGTTGGAATTTCCGTATTGGGAAACATCAGAAGATATAAGAACAAATAATTTTTATTAAAATTCCCCTTATCAGAATGTCTTATTGAATAACAAAACTAGAATCCTTATATTTAACCCCCCCCCCCCATTAGAATTGGCGCGGCCTGTTTTAAAGGAGCAAAACACAAGGACAAAATTTTCTACAAAAAAAAGATAATCGAGAAATATTAAACATAGGGAAAGTGCTTTGTGCATGCTTTGAAGTGAATTATTTTATTAAGCCTAAATCCCCTTAAAGTAATAACAAAAATATAATTTAGACGTGCCAAAGTTAAGTTATATAAAAAAAAACCAGTGCCGAATCTTAATTTATTTTGAAAAAAAAAATGTCGTTAGACCAAAACGAACATTATTAAAGCAAAAACTCATTGCCAAAACAGTGGAAATTTCAAAATCGCTTCCTTCATATAACGGTGATGCAGACGTAGACGAATTTATTATTCAATTAAACCAATTCGTAGAAGTAACTCAAACGGACTTAAAATCATTAGTAGGCATGTTGTTAATGAGACTTAAGGGACAGGCATTAACATTCCGGAAACAAATAGAACAAACAATAGGGGAAGATAACAACCTCCCAATAAACTCAATTGAAAAATTGCTAAAAGCGTTCCGAGAAAGATTTGTTGAAACCAGTTCAACACACAAATTAAAGCATGGTACGGTATGTTTCGATGAAACACAAAATGTTAGGGAATACCTACACAAGGTAATGGTATCCATTGAGGCAAAATATGGAAAAGAATCGGGTCCTTTATACGATAAAATTGTACTTAATGCTTTCATGCAAGGATTAAGCCCCAAACTATACCGAATGTTAATATCAAAAAATATTCAAACATTAGAGCTAGCAGTTCAGGAAGTAGAGAGAATTATTGAAATTGACTCGATTGTGGCAAATCACAATAAGTCAAGAATAAATAATGTAGAAAGTTCAACTCCGGGACGATCACGAGGGATTTCCCCAGGATTTCTTTCGAGAGATAATTCACCCAAACCGAATCAAAATAGGTCTTCAACCCCTACGAGGCAAAGAATTTTACGTTTTGTACCCACGAATACAACAAACTACGTACAGAACCCCCCAATTATATGCTATGCATGTAATAAACAAGGACATATCGCCAGGGAATGCCGTACTAGAAACAAATATACACCAGCAACCCCAAGTTTTAATAATCGTTTGTTCGGGAGAACAAACCCAAATGCCAATGGGTCAGGAAACTATAGAAATAACCCCCCACGTCTCCCATCGTTACGCAACCTGTACCAACAAGGATTTGCGTATTCGAATCCTTCCCAATATACGCCTCCCCAACCCTATTCCAATCCTTCACCCAACCGACAAGATAATTATCGGTTCCCCAACGCAAAGACGCGACAAAACATGTACCAATTTAATTCACGAACGGTGTATCCAACTAGTTCAACAGGAATACAAGCGATAACATAGGATATTTTTTTCCCGACGGGAAATGAAAGAAATTTTTCAGGAGAAAGAAATTTTTCGTCAATACAAAATGAACAAATGCCGCGAGCCGTCGGCACAAGAAACTTTAACCCACGCAATAATACGTGGCAACCAAGACAATCAAATGTCAATCAACTTCGAACTTCCCTAACAAGTGAAATTCCCACCGAACCCCAACCTCAAACGCCAACTTATCAGATAAGCGCACAGGTAAACGAATTAGGCCCCCAAGAAAATTAACCGGGACCCTGGAGGCCAGTAATTTTTATAGGTCCCATCCAGTAATTGTACCTTCCTTGAGTGATGATAATGACATATTACCTATATTAAATAATTTTAGTGTTGCAAGCATTAATTTCAAAGCGTTAATAGATTCAGGTGCATCAGTTAATATAATAAATTCGAATGTATTTATAGACTCCCAATATATATTAAGCGACGAAAAAATTTCAATATTCCCAGTTTAACTAGTGTCACAGGTCATAGGCTGGAGGCTATAGGCTCCATACGTTTAGATGTGACAAAAGATAATAAAATCTTTCCTACAAACTTCATAATCTGCAAAAATTTCCCATATGAGGCTATAATTGGTGCTAATTTTTAAAATCTAATAAAGTTTTATTGGATATAGCAAATAACAGACTCGTGTATCCATACGATTCTAATCTCCAACGCGTGGAGAGAGGGGAAGCAGCAGTAAATAGAATAAAATCTTTTGTACCCTATCTCTCGTCTCGTGGGAGAAAATCAAGCAGCAAATGGATCGAGTCAATAAAAGCAAAAATGGGAAAAATGCAGGAGTATAGACAAACAGAAATAAAGAAAATAGTTGAATTATGGAATGAAATAATAAATCTAAGTACTATTGTAAGGGGAAAGGACTTGGATTTACCCTTGCAATCAACCCCAAAAGCGGAAGACTTGACGCAACCAAGCGCCAACCTCAACTTAATAGAAAATAACTCAGAAGAAAAATATTATGGATTTTCGGTCCGTAAAACAAAAATCCCTCCAAATACTATGCAAAGAGTTCAAATCTCTCAAATGTTCACCCCCATAAATGACAATTCCGAAATTTGGTTTGCATCCCCGTATAAAGAAATCCCAGAAAATCTGTTTTGTGAAGAACAAATCATTTCATATGACAAAGGAGAAGGTTTTATTTGGTTGACTAATACACACGAAAATGATACAATCACATTAAAAAAGGGAACATGCCTCGTTGAAATACAAGTTATTTCTGAGCACGAGCTAAACAAATGGAGAAACTCCAAGGAAAGCTTAGTTAATAGCATTGGTATTAGTAATTCCAAAGAATAGGTACCCCCTAACAAAACCCCAATTTTTGGAAAAATTTGAATTAGATCATATCCAAGATACGCAATTAAAGGAAAAATTATGTGAATTGCTCTGGAATTTTAGAGATATTTTTTCTACATGTGAGGAAGATATCGGGTTGATACCTTTCTACGAACATTCTATCCAAACCACAGGGTTGCCCGTAGCTAAACAGCCCTATCGCATCCCTCATCCCTACAAAGGCTGGTTAAAAAAAATAAAATCCGCGAGCTAGAAAAAACAATATAATACGGCCAAGTATAAGCCCGTATTCAGCCCCCGTTATACAAGTACCAAAAAAGAACAAGGACCTCAGGCTTGTAGTAGATTATAGAGCCTTAAATAAGCAGGTAGTTAGCGACAAATTTCCCCTGCCCCGAATTGATGAAATCTTAGACTCCATTTCAACCAAGAACAAAATTTTCACATCTCTTGACCTCACGCAAGGTTATCATCAGGTTAAGATAGTAGATAATGACGTTTATAAAACGGCTTTTTCGACAACGGAATGTGGCTCTTATGAATATTTGAGAGTACCCTTCGGACTCAAAACTAGTTCAAGTGCATTATGTAGACCTCTGTTACACTTATTACGAGGTATAGAAAATATTATCCATTTTGTGGATGATGTTATTTGTGTGGGAGAAACACCAGAGTACCATTTAAACACATTAACCAAAGTTTTCGAAAAATTCAGAGAGGGTAATCTGAAATGTAGACCTGAAAAAGTAAATTTGTTTCAATCCGAAATAAAATTCTTAGGAATGATAGTGATCCAAGGTCAAATATCACCGGACCCTGAGAAGATAAAATGTGTAGAGAATCTTAAGCCGCCAAAAACTATGAAACAACTAAGAGGCATTATTGGTTTAACCAGTTATTTTAGAAAATTTATACGCAACTACGCCCAAATCGCAAAACCCCTAACAGATCTAACTAAAGGGAGTTCCCAAAATATTACCTGGTCGCAGGAAGCTCAAACTTCCTTAGACATCCTCAAGAAAGCTCTTACTTCTGAACCAATATTAGCGTTACCAGACTTTGAAAAAGGAACATTTGTGGTTACCACTGATGCTTCAGCTCTAGGTATCGGCGCAATCCTTTCCCAATTAATCCCCGTGGAAAACAACCCCGAATCCCAACAGGACCCCCCTCAACATATAAAGAAAGTCATATGCTATTCAAGTAGAACTCTAACGAAAGGCGAAAGAAGTTATTCAGCAACGCAATTGGAGTTACTATCTATAATTTACCACTTAGACAAATTTAGACATTATTTAGTTGGTCGAAAATTTAAGTTGCGTTCGGACCATAAAAGCTTACAGTATCTAAGCACATTCAAAAATCCAACTGGAATCTTAGCTAGATGGATAATGAAAATCCAAGATCTGGATTATGAATTTGAACATGTGACCGGTAAACAAAATGCCCCCTGCGATTTCCTGAGTAGATACCCTGAGAATAACCTCTCGGATAATGAAACTAAACAAATAAATGCCATCAATCCGGTAAACGAAAACACAAGAAAAATAAACCTAAAATCCTAACAGAAGAAAACGAAATTACTCGTAGCCCCTTATCCCTAGCCAATATTAAAAGAAACCAAGTTAAGGACGAAATGTGTTCTACTCTCATTAATTATTTTGTGAATTCCGATACTCTCCCTGATAAGTTCAAAGACCTGAGGCGGGAAATAGACAATTTTTATTACGATTTGGACAAGGAAATCCTTTGCAGGATAGTAACAGGTGAAACGAATAGAAATCAAACCTTAATAATCCCAGTACTCCCCCAAAGCTTAATAACACCTGCCTTCGAATACTTTCATTCAGAAATAGGTGGACACTTGGGTGTAGCTAAAACTTTTCACAAGTTAAAACAATATTTTTTTTGTTCCCTCGGCATTAACATAACTTAAGGATTATATAAATACATGTGAAGCGTGTAATTTAAGGAAAAATCCCCAAACGTACCCAAATCCCCCGATGGGAAGGGTGCCAGTAGCAAGGTTTCCCTTCGATATCGTACCATTCGACCTATATGGTACGAGTGGAGGATTACCTGTTTCTAATAGAGGTCATACTTGCGTTCTCTCAGTAATAGACCATTTTACCGGCTTTACTTTTGCCAAAGCATTGAAAAATCAAGGTGCATATGCCACAAGTAAAGCGTTAGCTAAAATATTTTTAAAATTTGGCGTTCCTCGCCAGGTTATTAGTGACAACGGAACTAACTTCGTTTCTAAAGTAACAAAAGATTTAATGAGTTTCCTTAAAATCGAAAAATTATTAACCTCTCCCTACCATCCCCAAGCTAATGGAAAAATTGAAAATAGGCACAAAATATTCTCCAATGTCCTGAGTATTTATACAAAGGACAATCGAAACGATTGGGATTTATATCTACCTTACCTAACTAATGTAATTAATACCGCGTAGTCAGAAACGACTAAGGAAAGTCCATTTTTTCTTTTGTTCGGACGTGATTTTAAAATACCATACCAAGAAATTATAGAATCAAGACAGTATTACAATAATTCAGAGAGGACTATAAGCAAGATTTTATAAATAGGATGAGAAAAACCTATAAAATAGTTAGACAAGAGTTAGAAAAATGTAAGATGAACCAAGAGTTGAGAAATGAATCCAAAATCAAAGGGAATATAAATTTTAAGGTAGGCGACTGTGTCTATCTGAAAAATGAAGCCAAGTTGGAAGGCAAAAAAACTTTCCAATAAATATTCAGGACCCTACAGAATAATCAAAAAATATGACAACGATTTTACTTTTAAAATGATAAACCCAGACAATGGGAGAACATATAAGGCACATGTTAGCCGTATAAAAGGAGCCAAGTACCCAATTAGGTGGGCGCCCAAACCCTCATCTTCAGATTCATCAAACGCGGAAAACGAATTTCCTAAGTCGAGGCTATCCAAGTTAAAACCTTTAATTTCAAACAAGACTACTTTGAAAACCATAGCGAAGAGGAAGATTTTGAAGAATTTTTAGCCATGAAAAATTTAGTCATCCCCAAAAGAAAACCCTTAATACCCATACCTGCAAGAACCCCAAAAGGTCCAGAAGGTTCATCTTTAGAAAGCTCAGAGGAAGAATTAGATTATACGCTATCCCCAAAAACCCAATTTTTCCCCGACAGAATTTCAACCCCATGCCCCCCCAAAAGATTTCCAGACGACATGGGTTCCCCAGCAACCCCGATAGAAAGACCCCTATCGTTACAGGATGAATTAAACAAAGCCATGGAAACACCCGGTGCAAAAATAAGAAGGACCCCACCCAGGGATACAAATAAAGGAAATACAAAAAGTTTGAGAGAAGCCATGGACATTATAAATTATCCGATAAAAACAAGGCAAAGTACGTTGCCTTGGACACAGGAACACCCGGAAGATGAAAACTTGGAACAATACCATCACATAACGGTATCTAAAGTAAAACCCAAAGAATCTCATTCCTGGAAACAGACAATGCTACGAAATACACCCCACCCCCCGAAGATATGGCATTCAAGCAGTGGAGACATTCTCCAAAAGTATTTGACTCCTCCCAGAGTTCCAAAGAATCCTTTAACTCCCACGAAACAGGACCTCAGCGTGAGGAAATGGAAAATAAACCCTCAACCTCCAAAGGAGATGAGATATATGAAGCAAGAGCAGGTGATACTACAAAACCTCAAAGGACAACAACCCCAGAAAGCCCTAATGATGAATCCTCAGGAACTAGTTCTACTGAATCCGACGATGAGCCCCATGACGCACCAAAACAAAAACCTACTTCGGCTACTGCCCATGCAAAACAGGCTAAGGCGAAAGGCCAAAAATTCCTTTTGAAACAATACAAGAAATTTGACCTAATCTCTACGGGAAAGTCAAAAAAGAGTAAAACGCCAGAAAACGAATAGGAAGTTACCACGAAATCTGGCAGAATAAGCAAGAGACCAGACAAATGGGAAATATGTCTAGGAATAAAATACCCCAAAAAACTTATAAAGCAATATTAAATCGAAATGAGCAATTTGAAAAAAAAAACCTGAAAACAAGGGTGTATGAGTAAAATGTTACAATGAAAGATATCCATAAAAGGTCGAAAGAAGTTAATAGTCAATTTTTCCAGACAAACTAAATCCCGGCTTGGTAAAGAACCCCGAAGATAGAAGAAGAACAAGAATTGTTCAAACCCTCCTCCAAAAGAAAAATACCTAGTGCAACCCCGTTACAGACAGAACAAATATGGATCAGCTATTTCAAATACGATCGAAACTCTAGAAGCATCGGCCCAATTGATAAAAGAAAAATTAAAAATTGAGAATATGATAGGAACCATACTTAAATCCCTTAGCGAGGTTAAGGCATCCCAAGAAAAAATGAACCAGAAAATAAATGAGGTTTTAGTAACGAAACAAATGGATAAGTTAATTGAGGCCCAGTTTATGGAAGTGAAAGAACAAACCGCCAAAATCCAGGACGAAATGGAATCAATAAGCGATGACACGCTTATACAAGGATATAATTATCCCGACAAAATCCTAAAATTACAAGTATTATACGACAAAATGCAGGAAATCGGTAAAGAAGTACAAGAATATAGAAATAGTACTGTTCTATCCGCGACAATGGCAATACAAGAATTCCTGGCACCCCAAAGGGCAAAGATCCTAGACTTGCAGCATAAATACGACCACTTAAAAGCACAGAAAGAAATAATTCAGCTGCAACAGGACAGCTTAGAGAAACAACTAAAGGAGAACCATGCCGAAATCACCAGAGAACTACAGAAAAACAGAAAAAATTCTGCTCAAATTTAGAGAAGATAGTTGCAACATATTTTACAGTTGAAATTAACCTACCTCTCAGTCCCCACTTGGAAAATCTGCTTGCTTACAATTGCAGCGAAGGACCATCACAACCCGTATATTTTGCAATTCCAAATCAAGCTCGTCATCACCACATAAAACCCCAAGTGGAAACTAATCAACGGAATCCTCCAACGGATAATAATATAATCACGAGGACCCAGTACCCTGACGCCCAAGAGAATGTTATTACGGGCCAAGATTCCTCAGAAATCTCTGCACCACAAGGAACACCCAAAACCCAACCATTGCCAGAAGGGACAGAAAACTAAGGAATACCAGACAAGAGAATAAATCGAACTAAAAAAAAAAGGTAAAAATTCTTTTTCGTCAAAATCCCCTTCTAATACATTAAAGTGACTACATTTTATAGAATGTGATGTTTAGCGACAAAATGTAGTAAATAACCCAATAGTCGAGCGAAAACTCGTTAAACTAGATTAATTATATATCTCTTGATTAGAATATAGTATTTCACTAATTATAAAAAAAAACAACACAACTTTGGAAGGATGGATATTACTTGTAAGTTGCCCATATGCATGTAATAAGTTCAAAAATTTCACAAAAATTCTTCCAGTGAAATTAATTTTAAATAAGGCTATATATATCTTTTCCTCTATAACTTACGTGAATCAATAATCCATATACAAGATATGCGATGACAAAAAAAAACAACATTAAATTATCAAAAAAAATCGTCCTTATTAGTAAAATAAAAGAAAAAATTAAAACAACCAATGGGAGCCGAAGGCATTCTTTGGACGTTCAAATCAAACTTAATTATTTAAAGACCCATGCCATTCATCAAGCAAAAAAAAAAACGAAAAAAAAAACCTCCCTTCGCAATTTTATTACTGAATTTTATTACTGATTTTATTACTGAGACTACCCCTCTCAACGCTGTAAATCGCCTACGCAGTTCAAATAACCCTAAGTAAATGCCAAATCTTAGCAACCAGTCTTCACGATAAAACTAAAAAAAAAGGCCTTAGTGCAAATGGTAACTAAAACTATTTTTTAAAAAAAAAAGGACCTACAAATAACACCCACCACCTTTCAAAAAATCAAATGGAAGCTTAACGTCGTGATTCTTCAAAAAAACATACTACTTACCTAATTAATCGCGTACACAATTCAAGTGACCCCACGTAAAACGCCGATACAATAATAAATTAATACCTATGATTCCAAACGTAAGCATAATATCCTCGAATCAAAATACTCTCCCTGTTCATCCTCTTGTTAACAAAAAAAAATAGTTGACCCGTATACCGTCGTGTACTCGGAGTTAATTACATACCTGTAATTAATAGTCCTTTTGGCGCAAAAATATAGTATGATCTCAAAAGTTAATACTTTTGATATATCCTTAACCATATGTTTGATCAAATATTGATTACAGATTGGTGTGTTTTAAGCCAAAATACATAAATTAATATACAATTCCATTCCGAAACCTAAATGAAACAAACAAAATTAATTACTAAAGGATCAATGCATTACAAAATTTCAGTAACCCCGAAAGGCAAAGTCATAGAAAAAATCATAAAATCAAGAATTCAAAATGCCGGTCTTGGTGCATAAATTTCGACCTATAGAAATGTGATATAATCCTTAATAGGAGGCATATTTGCAGATACAAGTAAAACAACGAGAGCGGCGTAATTATTAAGTCATAAAAATAGGCCCCTCGACAACCCTCAAAAAAACATATGAAAACCAAAAAGGGAGACTTTTATGATCGAACCTCTTAAACAATTTGTTTAGTTGAATTGTTGTAGTGGCGTAGTCGACCGCTAATTAAGATATCTTCAAGCCAGGTGTGATAGAACCATGAGTAAAATTAGTTCGACAAGTAATAACTGTAATCATTCGTGTAGATTAAACAATTTGAAAGACAAAATAAACCTTCCTTAAATCAAGAAAATGTGTAAAATAGTTAACAAAATCGTAAGATATCGTACCTGCGAATCGCAAATAAGACAGATTAAAGCAAAAAAAAAGAAGAAGCATTGATTAATTTTATTTATTTTACTTGAGATGGCCCTCTATCGAGGAAGCGTTTTGCTATCAAAAATGGTGGTACCATGAACTAAATTTGTAGCCAATTACCAGAGAGACAAAATTGAGGCAATCTCGAAGAAAATATCAAAGACAGTAAACATAATGAATTACTTAAAAAATGAAGTAGATCGTGTGATTACCGATTCGAGCCTCACCATGGTATCACTAGACATAGTGACAATGTCCTTACTTAACCTGGCAACTGACGTTAGCAAATTTGAATTTGCATTATTTGCCCTTACCGGAGGAACCTTGTCGTACGACCTAGTGGATCCTTCGAACCTTAAAAGTATCTTGGATGAAATAAAAACGCATTTAACGTTCGGACTACACCTACCAACAGAACCGGAAGTAGCAAACTTATTTCACTATTACACCAAGCTGAAGGTTCACATCACAGAGATAAAAGAACAATTATTTGCAGTGGTAACACCTCCCGTTAATAAATCAACAATCAATATATGACTTGTATAAAATTTCTACGTTTCCAGCCAATATAGGCAGAACTAATTCGTTCATGACTATTACCCCCGAAGCGGACTACTTGCTAGTCGATCAAGATAGGAGGAAATATGCCTTAGCAAACCCACAGGATCTCAAGGAATGTGTAGCATTCAAAAACCTAGTATGTCAACTAACACTGCCCATTTATAATGTAAAACCTGGATCATGTATGTTGGATATATTTTTAAAAGAGGCTCAACAAGAAGAAATTCCCAACTCATGCGAAGCACTAGTAGGCAGTACTAAACGAGAAATATTTATTCACCTTAGAAATGATCTATGGCTATTTTCTGTTCCAAAAGAAATAGTTGGGACTATCTCTTGTTATAATAACACAGAAAGAATCGATCCAAGCTACAGAACTGAACTACTATTACAAGACGTGGGGACAATAACGATAAAACAAGGATGCCGACTGGTAACCAAGGAAGCCACAGTACAAACACCTCTGATAACCACCAGCACGAATATAAAAAGCCCCAAAGTGGTCAATTTCAAAGCAGTGAATTTATCGTATACAATTCCTAACATTGAAAATGAAGAAGTAAAAACCAGAATATGGTCAAAAATGGAGAATGTCAAAGGAACTTTACCACTAACAAAAATAAGAGAAGCCTTAGACTCTCAAATTCCCCTCTTCACTAATGAAAACCAAAGATTGACATATGTAGAAAGTAGATATGGACTATTCTCAACAAATTTTTGGTGGAATATCCTCCTGACGGTAGGATTCGTGTTCATGATCTCTCTGACTATAAGAATGCTATTAACCCTAAATTACGGAAGAGTGTTGAGAATAACACGTAGAAAAAGAGCAAAGTCAGATCACATCGAGCCGAGTGAGATGCAAAACCTAAACCCGGAACTCCCTGATAACCCTTAAGCAAAAAATAAGGGAGAACATGATCGAGCGAATGGGAGTAGAGGTCCTCATTTGTGCCATGTCCAGTCCCAAATTTTCACCTAATTTTTTGTGCAAGCCCATGCAGCTGCAAAGATATATTTCTTAGGCGGCGTGGACGCATAAACAGTAAAGATTTGAAAAATTTATAGTAAATCGAGACCTCTAATAAAAACCATGTAATCTACCTCGCAAGTAGTAGTAGAATAGAAAATTAAATGCTAAAGTAGATGAGTGTTGAATAACATTTAAAAATGCATTTAATATAGAACATGTGCCAAATGCACATGTGTACATGTATACATATAGTCACCAAATCTTAAAAATCTTATAGTGTTTTTTTTGTAAACATAATCATTTTTCTTATAATAACTTTGCTTATATCACAGTAATCTAGTGATTGCTGCAACATGCATATAAAAGCATGAAAGTTGCCCTTAGTTGCTCTATCGTTGAGTTTAACTGTACCCATACTAAAATTGATACTATTCATATGACTAATCACGACTATTATTTCAAAAATAGTCCCCACATGGTATTATGTAAATTGTATATTATTGCTGTATGTGTCGTAACTTGTGTAATTATAAAGAGCATATGATTCTGCCCAGATATTTATATTCTAGGAAGCAGAGTAACCAGTGCAAATTAATTATTGGTGTACCAGCAGGCAACACGGATACAACCCAGTAGCATCTACTTTCATCATTCGTCAACCACCGACAAGTACTCACCAAGGAAGTCCCTAAGACAATATCCTGATGACATTCCAAGTCACCCAAGCCTAGTACCAGGTAATCTTATCTCAAGCAATATTGGCAAACCAAGAACCCCACATATACGTATATATCTGAATTAATAATTACCTAGAGAACCACCCCGACCGCAACGTCGTAAAACTACGTAGAGACCGTCGATAACTATCCTTAGACGGCAACGGCCTTAAGATTTAATGTTTGAAACACCAAGAATAACCCTAGAGTCAATCCCTCAAGGATCATGTATCTTAAGCCCCAAATCAGAGAGACAATATGTTGAACCAACATCAAAAGCTTAAGTTTTGACGCTATCCAATCATTATTAAATGTCGCAAAACCTAACCATCCTCCATGAGAAGAAAAATCAAACATGATCAATTAATGGGAAATATAGACTGTACGTGATAAAATTTTTTCCCAAAATGAAGTGTTCAGAGAAGAGAACCAACCTGTTACTATTGTTTTAATCTCCATAATTAAGCCCTCAATGATTGTGTATCATTTAACCGGAAATCAAAGACAATGCGTCGAGCCAAGGCCATAAGATCAAGTTTTGATCCTGCCATAGTTAACGTTAAATGTCGAAACACAGCCCATAGTCCAAATAAAAGATGGACTGAACGTGAACAATTTACGGAAAACACAGACTGTACGAGTATTAGATTTTTCCCAAAAATAAAAGTGTCCAAGAAGAGATACCCAGCCCAGCGATCAAGGTACCCATTTCATGTAGTCAATTCCCCAAGAGTTATATACCTAGTAAACAATAAAAGAAGAACTGAACGTGATCAATTTACGGAAAACACAGACTGTACGAGTATTAGATTTTCCGAGGATAAAAGTGTCCAAGAAGAACTACCCAGCCAGCGATCAAGATACCCATTTCTTGTAGTCAATTCCCCAAGGGTTATGTACCTAATAGACATTTCAACATCCCTGTGACATCAACCCCGCGTATTTCACATGACAAACCATGCACGGACGATTTTGTGCAATAGTCATAATTATGAACAATGTAAACGCTCATCCCAAGGAACAAGTTCCAAAAAGCGAAACTCCAAGAAGACAAACCATAAACAATTAGCCAACCTAGTAATTAATTGAATGGAAGCCCAAAGTAAGAGTGATAACGTATGTGAGTATTATAGACACGTAGAATGATGAAGTAAGTGTGAAGTCTTATGTATCTAACTTGTAACTTTAATAAATATTGTTAAACTTATCATAAAACAGATGAAAACCAGTGCAAGCTACCTTATCCCAGTGTTGCAGTCAAATAGCAAGTTAAAAATGTTAATGTGTAAAACTTTTTCTTGCAAACTATTTTTAATTCATACATATCTGTGTATTGTAGTTAGATGTTTTAGATGTAGTTAGATGTTTTTGATGTCAAATACCTATCGTACCAATATAACGTCAGGTGGAAGTATAAACTAGCATTAGAAGTAGCGAATATGTACCACGTTAAATAATAAAGTAATTACAAAAACAGAACTTAACTAGTTAAAACCGTGTAGAAGTATTAGCACATCAGGTGAAGGAATTTTAATATTAGGTGAAGGAATAATAATATAATTGTACCTATATAGCGTCAGGTGGAAGTATAGTCAAGTGTTAAAAAAGGCGAATATGTACAATTTTCTGCGATAAGATAATCATATCAGGTGGAGGAATTTTGATATTAGGTGGAGGAATAATAATTATGATGTAATCATATAATTTTATGTTTTAGTCAATAGAGACTCTTTGGCCCTTTCGCCAAATAGAGTGAGTAGGTGATGGACTTTAAAGTAATGTTGTCATATATAGTCTAATAGAGCAATCGGAGATATGGAAGAAAGATATAAATTTTGCCAGAGCAGAACTAATTCAAGTAATGAGTAATAAGAAAAATATAAAAAAAAAAAAAATTTGAAAGGGTAGAGAGAATAGCTTAACACAACGATGAGGACATCGTTAAGAATGGGAAGGATGATATGTAATGGGATCAATTTTCAAAAACCCCAAAATCTTCCAATTAAAATTAACCAAGTAAAGAATAAAATCACCCAAAATATGAACCTGAAAAATTCAAGTAACCTACAGATCGAGCAAGACTCAAGCTTTCAATTTAACATAGTGAAACAAATGTATCTAATTATACATTGTAATTATACTTTGTAACAAACATCGTAAGAATCTTTCCCACAGAAAATCCAACAAATAAATCCGCCCTTGTGTCGCCAATAAATGCAATAAATATCAGTTTGACCAAATCTTATATGACAGCCAACGAACAATGTAATTTGAATCTTAAGAGCTCGGAATACCAAACTATCAAGAGGGCAAAGTTTATTATACAAAAAAATAGTCACTCAAGATGCAAAATATCTTTGTTGCATTGTTCTGGAAACTAAGTTTAGAACTAGCAATCTCAATGTAATTAAATCGTATTATCTTTTACCAACTCTCACAGAAATAAATTATAAGTCTTCTGAAAATTAAGAGACACCCTACTAGGAAAATGTTACAGTGTAAAACTTTGTTCGTTCTGAAAAAATTCCAAAGTGTTATTATAAAAAGTTATAAATTGTAATTAAAGTTACAATGTAGAACGTTGCGTGGTTAGAAAAATTCCAAAGTGATATCTTAAAAGTCATAAACTTTAATTAAACCCAAGTAGCCCATTGGTGAATACCCATCCAATAGTAATGTAGGACAAATGATGGATCCAATAGGGACTGTAAAATATACTTGTGAGTAACGCCCGAATATAACCTCTGGCGAAATTGGAAAAAGTAAATAGTTAGGACTTAGCAATTTTGCGCCAGTCTTTTTCAGTCTTACGCGAGTCTACTATGAATTTCTGGTGAATCTATTTAAAATAGACTTTTGAGGAAACTTATTATCTGTGAATTAACTTTTGTGTCGTATTGCCCTAGATGACAATTTTGTATTAGTGCCTTTTACTGCAAGTGTATTGATATACCGAAGCTCTGTGACAATTATGTGAGTAATAATAAATACATTACTTTCTTATTTTATTCTTTCTATGTTAATATTTCTCGAGACAGTCAGTCCTTGTGGCTCCACTCGCTCTTAAGGGAATCTGAGCTTTTTAATCTGATTTCGGTCTAGTATGGTCATTATTGCAAGCTCCCTATTTGAACCGCTAATTTAAGCTCCCCACACACGATGTTCTGCCTCCACTCAGGTACACCACTTGCGAACTGTCAACTAAGAGCTTGACTAAATTTCCCCATTGAATTAATTAGTTGGAATTTCCGTATTGGGAAACATCAGAAGATATAAGAACAAATAATTTTTATTAAAACTCCCCTTATCAGAATGTCTTATTGAATAACAAAACTAGAATCCTTTTATTTAAACCCCCCCCCTCCATTAGAAAAGTCTTATGGGTTTTCAACACAAGCTGTTAAATTTTTTTCATCTTACCTTTCTCGGTGGTGGAAACTTACAAGCAAAGGATACGCACTTGACGGGTGTCATACATAATTTTTACGTCTAATACCTCATGTAGCGTAATTGCCAAATCTTATCCTAAGTGGTGATCAAATCAAAAACTCCAGAGATTCTTTTCCATTAAAAAACAATGATACATTTGTTGGAAGTGGTAATGTAAGATCTTGCCAAAGACTGATCTGACAGTTTGACAAGATTCTATGGTTTCATAAGAGTACACTGGAAACACCATGAACTGTATCGGATCCAGGGTGGAAGCAGGGGAAACAACCAACTCCCCCCCCCCCCCCTTCCTACCAAGATTTCTCTGGCATCTTGATTTGTTTTTTCTTGTTTTTACCTTTTTTAAAATAAGCTTGTCAATTTGGTAAGTTATTGGCACCCTTGTCATATTGCCTCCCCCCCCCAACCCAAGATGTTGCTTTAGATCAGCCTTTCAATACGAGTACGCGAGTACCCAAGTAACTAATTTGGTAGATTCATTAAATTAAATAAAAAAAAACTAGTTTTTTTTAACTGTAAGTAAGGAGCGATATCAAAACTTAAAACGAGCAGATATTATTCCGTATATGAAAGTCCCTTCCTCAACGCCTTGCTCTTTATGCTAAAGTTTTTTATTGTTTTAAAAAATAAAGTTATGAGACAGTGTCAAACTTTAGCGTAAAGAGCGAGGCGTTGAGGAGGGGACAACCCCTTTCATATACGGAATGATTTCTGTTCGTTTTAAATTTTAATGTCGCTCCTTACTTTCAGTTTACAAAACATGTTTTTTTATTTAATTTCTGAACATTTTTTAATTAATGCAGCTTTGATTTTGGCTCACCATACATGAATAAATCAAACGAAATTTGCATATTAATTTTAGTTTTTTTGCTAAATGGCATTCTCGAAATTATGTTCTGACGTAACTTTCGTAATGATTGTCATGTAAAGATGTAGATACGTTTGTTTTTGCTTTTCATTATTCTTTCTATTACCAGGTGGACTGTAGAAAGGGTTAAAATTGTTAATGGAGTTTTACTCAGCATGTAAAGATGTGTTAAACTCGTACTAAATTGTCGGCACAGAACTGTTTTCAATACTGTCATCAAATTGAACTTAATTTGACCAAACTTGCAAAAAAGGTCGCTCTACAATACTCTCTTCAAGACATCTACTCTCTTGAGAATTTTTCACATGTCATTACTAAATTTAAGACTTAGTGCCGACACAAAATATGAAATATTTGTATTTCACAATAAAGACAAAATAGTTATTATAATAAATTTGTGAAGTTATTTTTCTTTTAGGGACGACTATCATTCTTTTTGTGGAATTATGTAGCCCAAATTATATATTTCTTGGGTGATTTTTTTGTTCCTTGATTTCTTCACCATTGATTCAGTTGATTCCCTGGAGACGTTAAAACTTGGTAAACAAACAGTTCGTGATAACGAACTGAAAGTAAGGAGCGACCCAGCTCAATAGTAACCAAAACTCTAAAAAATGGAATTTTGATACAGTACATACATCAAAAGAATTTGATTTTTATGCCGATTTCAAATATATAAGTTTCATCAAATTTAGTCTAACACATTAAAAGTTACGAGCCTGAAAAAATTTGCCTTATTTTCAAAAAAAGGGGGAAACACCCCCTAAAAGTGATTACGTGGGAGGACCTTTCCTTAGAGGATGTTTCCTTGGGAGAAGGGACCTTTCTATGAAGGGGGCGCCGTATTTCCCAGCATTATCTAAAAAACGATCAGAAATTAAATATAAAAAAAAAGTTTTTTTCAACTGAAAGTAAGGAGCAACATTAAAGCTTAAAACGAACAGAAATTATTACGTATATGATGGGGTTCGCCCCCTAGTCAGTACTTTGCTCTTTACGCCAAAGTTTTTTTAGTGCAAACAAGTTTTTTCAACTGAAAGTAAGGAGCAACATTAAAACTTAAATCTACCAGAAATTATTACGTATTTGAGGGGGTTCTCCCCCCCCCCCAGTCAGTACCTCGCTCTTTGCGCTAAAGTTCGAATTTTGTCCGAATCACAAATCCCTGAATCACAAGGCCGTTTAATTAGAATAGATACCTCTTTTGATAGCGTTGTTTTCTACATTAAACCTTAAAGGGCCACACAAATCCTCTTGCTTCCCATCTCCCCTTTCCTCTCAAACCCTCCATGTCAAAAGAAGAAAAATGATAGTTTTAAAAAGATATGTTATAGTAACATATATCTTAAACGGAGAAGTTTTCCTTGCCTAGGATTGTCCTAGCTCCATAAACCCCCCTACCCCTGAATATTAGTACCTCCCAAAGAAAAACATGGCAAATTCAAATTCTGTTCAAAAACTATTGGATAAGACTTGGATATTTAAAATCTTTATGTCAGGAGCTTACAAATGAGGTGTCGCATTCTGCTGTGGTACAGAGTGGTTTCATTCCAGAGAAAGGATCTTAAAAAAATTGCTGTTTTGACAGAAAATTACTGTACAAAAAGCGATTTTTAATATTGTTGTTTAGCATGCTTGGGCACCGGCAAGTGGGGACAGGAGGGCCCTGCCCCCTGGAAATTTGGGACTGTAAAGTAATTATAAAAAATGAAAGACCTCCCCACTAGAAAAAAATCCCTAGAAAAAATGATCCCTAGACCTCCCCACTAGAAAAAATGAGCGTGGGAGGGGGCATAGTTGCCCTCCATTTATGAGGAAGATGACAGTCTAAACCTCCCTTTCAGTGTTTGTTGTTACATCCCCATATTCGTGCGCCATGTTTATTTAAAATGACTAATTCATCTTGATTTTTAGGTAACTTTGGAAGAAGCCACTGCCCTTTTAACTGACTGCGAAACCTCTGATATGGAAATGGACAATGCTAGTGAAATAGATCCATGTCAAGATGTCCGATTTGATGTTGCAGACACCGAAGAATGAACAATGTTTTTCACTCAATGCTCGATTTTTTTCATTGCTTTATTTATGACATAAAATGGTGATATTTCCTTTTTTGGTTGATTGAAACAAGGACTTATACAATCAGTGTCTTGTGTGAGCTTCGAATGGAAACATTTTTGAAATTGATATTTTTTGCCTCTTTTATTGTTTCAGTGAAAGATATTAAAACATGATTCTATATGGACAACATTTTTTCTTTGTCTCTACTGTAGGAAATCGATAATATATATCGTTTTTTTGGGTTTTGTTTTTTGTTTTTTTGTTTGTTTTTTTTTGTTTTTGTTTTTTTTTTGGGGGGGGGGGGGTCTTTTTACAGGTAGAATTTATTTGAAAGTCTACGAGTCGAACAAACAGTTGTTTTTTTTTTTTGGGGGGGGGGGGGGGGTCAAGCCCCCTGCCCCCCCCCTCTGGATACGACCTTGTCTTTAAATCAGGGGCAGTCCAACTGGATATGGACAACAGCGCAACGGCAAATTTATGCATTAATTTTCGTCAAGCATCTTACTAGGAAAGAAAAGTAAGCGAAGGGAACACATCATACGACAACATCCATGAGACTGCAATTTTTGATGGGGTTGGATATTGATGAAAGTGGTGCAAGTTAATGAAGTGACGTTAAAAGATAAGCATGAAGTTAAGACTATGACAAAATATGGACACTTGGACCAAATTACTCTGGGGATTGGCTATTCGACTCCACGCATCAGAACCATGGGAACAGAGTCATTTTGAAGAATAACTATGACTATAGGGACTTCTTAGAACGAAAAACCTTTGACATTTTAATGAGTGGAACCCGTTAGAAATTTGACACCTAGAAAGGCAGAATTTACAGTCCCGGAAATACTTTACACAATATATAGGCTGACTTTCAAAATGTGAAGTTAGTAAAAGAATCTTTGAGCTAGAAATAACTTGGTTCCTTGTTAAAATTATCGTATACAATGAACTGTGACAGATCAGTATCAGGATTTCTTAACCTTGGAAATACTTGTTATATTAATTCGGTATTGCAGGTCAGCTGTTTACAAATTCAATCCCACTTTTTATAATTTTTTCGATAGAAATTATGCAACATTAAACATGCACTACCATATCGGGTTACAATGACGTACAATTAGCTTGCTAGACCTTTGGTGCTTTGGAGTAGTCCCCGAAGCCGCGCCAAAGACCGGTGATACGCCACTGAAAATATTTCTGCGCGTCACCGTAACAAAGGCTTCGGCGCACCAGCAATACGGGCGGTGGCGGCCGAATATTTCTAGCCCCAAATCGTTTTTAGATTATTCTGAGGAAAATATATGGCAAAATCCACTATTTAATGGCACTCGCACAAATTTTGGATTGTGGTTTGGGGTATAAACGGTAAGGGGGCGGTTTGTTGCTCTCTAAGCACTTTTGACTATCAAAATTAACACTAGTTTTTAATTTGGGATCGATTGAACCCCTTTCCGACGTTGATATGCCCACCGCTTCCATATGAAGTGCCTCTTGGAAACGATAAATGCATATTAATACATTAAACCCTTATGATTATTTTATGGCAACGCTATAGCATTGTCTCTAACTTGAACAGGTGTGTAGAACTTTCACTTCCCGTCTAATGAATCTCCGGAATTATCTAGGAGAAATATGGGGAGGGGGACTGTTGAGGATGAGGGAGAATAGGAGAACCTTGAGGGAGTATAGGAGGGTAGGTGGGCCAAGTGAGTTTATGATTTTGACCGAGGGAAAGGATTTAAGCTGAAAGACATTATGTGTATATTTAAGATCCCCGAGATAATATCTTGAAACAGCTTTTGGAAGAATATGAAATTTTCAGGCATTCATAGGTATTCTCAAGATACTCTAGAGAGGCTAGTTCGATGATCCGGATATATTCAGTTTTTTCCAGTTTACCTTGGGCCCTACGAATTGAAAATTGAAAATCGATGTTTGTTAATTAGCAAGTATTACTCGGCAAGTCATGCCGGTTTATCATGTCCTTTTCGTTTGAATATTGGTTTAGTTAACATGTCAGGCCGAAAGAGTGTCGGTATTTAGCACAAAAAGGTTCATTGATCCACCTTAGTAGTAAGAGCATATAAGATTTCACGAACACATGCACTTTCACAAGCCTGAGGCATGGATATGTGTGTGTATTTTCAAGTAATTGGGTTACCAGGGGCATTTACCTATTACTATGAACTCTACTTGCCCTACCAAAGAGCATATACGATTTCACGAACACATGCACTTTCACAAGCCTGAGGCGTTGATATGTGTGTGTATTTTCAAGTAATTGGGTTACCAGGGGCATTCACCTATTACTATGAACTCTACTTGCCCTACCAAAGAGCATATAAGATTTCACGAACACATGCACTTTCACAAGCCTGAGGCATGGATATGTGTGTGTATTTTCAAGTAATTGGGTTACCAGGGGCATTTACCTATTACTATGAACTCTACTTGCCCTACCAAAGAGCATATAAGATTTCACGAACACATGCACTTTCACAAGCCTGAGGCGTTGATATGTGTGTGTATTTTCAAGTAATTGGGTTACCAGGGCCATTTACCTATTACTATGAACTCTACTTGCCCTACCAAAGAGCATATAAGATTTCACGAATACATTCACGAACACATGAATATCCAGTGCAGTTTCACGGATACATGGCTTACCAGGGTCAAGCACCTATTACTAGGAACGGTACATTGGCTTAGCAGACGGGTTTTTTATGAGCTAACACGCATTTTTTGGGGTCAAGTGGTGATATAGCGGTGGTTAGTCTATATGGAGTAACTTGATTACTTGTTTTTTTTTTTTTTTTTTTTTTAAACTTGGCTACGTATGATGTACTCGAGCAAAAACCCTATAAGATGTTCACACACTACATTCCGTTCTTCGTTACGTTTTAAGACATTGATTAAAGTACATTACATTTTATTAACTTTGAAAACAATGGATTCGTCTATTTTCAATGTGAGTACAATTTCATTCTATATCTGATATTTTGGTCATCTTTGGGAAAAATCGTAGTTTGGTAACCTACCACAAAATGGCAGAAACAACCACTTTGCAACTGGTTAATCTTTTTGACTACTTAAGACAGGCACTAGAACTAAGGGTACTTATGCACTTAGAAGCCTATTGTTTAGGAGCTGAAACCTCTACATAGTTCTCTTATAGGCTGAAATTTACGGTGCGATTTTTATCAAGTTCAGTGGCCTTTTTAGGGATGTTTTTGAAAATCAGGAAAATTTTTAAAAAGTGCTTAGCTTTCGATCGGTAATTTGGGATTAGGATAAAATGTTGATTCTTTTAATGTATTAATTGTTACAAAAGCTTCCTTTTTAGAGTTTCGGTTACTATTAGCCCGATTTGCTCCTTACTTATAGTTCGTCACCGCGTACTGTTGGAAAATGTATTTCAGTGATATTTTAGATCATAGTAGCCTAATGGTGCTTTTGGTCTTTAGAAGAAGAAGAACCAAAACAATTTAGAATCTATGCTGCTTACCTTAGTTTAAGAGCTGAAAATCTATCTAAAAAAAAAATCTAAATTTGTAACAATGAGTATTTTATTTTGATAATAAAGGAAAATATAAATATTTATTTGATTGAATAAATAAAAAAATTCTCCAGCTCCCCCTTCTTTCCGCTATTTAACACCAGTTTTTTAATGTAAAAATAGGCACATATTGCACCCTGTTTGAATCAGAATAATCCGTGGATTTTTAATCTTTATGATCCAAGGACCTAAATGGACCCATTGTCCCTCCCCCCTGCCAGCTTTTTAGCAGAAAGATAAGCATGTTGCAACTTTTTCGAAGCAGAATAAGGTAATCTTCAGTCTATATGATTGCAAGATCAACGTGGCTCAGCCACTCCACTTTTTCTTCTTTTTTTCTGACATTATAGCAGCAAAATATTTGACGTTTCTTAACCTTTAATTAAACTAGAATCAATTACCCTCAGAGTAAGAATAAACACCCAAATTGTCAAAAGCGTTTTGACTATTCTCTTATAGGCTGAAATTTACGGTGCGATTTTTATCAAGTTCAGTGGCCTTTTTAGGGATGTTGTTGAAAATCAGGAAAATTTTTAAAAAGTGCTTAGCTTTCGATCGGTAATTTGGGATTAGAATAAAATGTTTATTCTTTTAATGTATTAATTGTTACAAAAGCTTCCTTTTCAGAGTTTCGGTTACTATTAGCTCGATTTGCTCCTTACTTATAGTTCGTTACCACGTACTGTTGGAAAATGTATTTCAGTGATATTTTAGATCATAGTAGCCTAATGGTGCTTTTGGTCTTTAGAAGAAGAAGAAGCAAAACAATTTAGAATCTATGCTGCTTACCTAAGTTTAAGAGCTGAAAATCTATCAAAAAAAAATCTAAATTTGTAATATTCGATAGAAACGGCAAAGCACGCTTTTTTCTATTATGTAAATAAAATCTCTCCACCACAGCTATGTTTACAAGTTTTAATTGTTTTGAAAAACAGTTCTTTAACATTCAGAAACAAGCTTTTTCCAAACACGTTGTATTTTTCCGCTTTGAATGAGAAGCTTGCGTGTTACAAAGAGACAGTGAGGGTTTTGTGGGATCAAATTTCGCAGGCTCTTAGTATAAACGGGCTTTGTCTAATTCCAATCTCGTGGCTATACTTACAAGTAGTTTCTCAACATTTATGATGACAATCAACCTCTGAACGACTTTCAGGCTATTGTGTTTTTGTGAACTTTCTGAGGGAGGAGGGGATAACTTTTTAGTTTAAATAATTCTAGGAGGAATTGGGTTTTGTTGGATGGTATGGAAAAATGGTACGTGTTAAATATTCGGGAAACATACGAGTAGAAAAAATGCTTCACTACAGATAAGGCTATTGTGTCTTTCTGAGGGAGGAGGGGGTAACTTTTTAGTTTAAAAAATTTGTTTATGAATAGAAAAAACGCTTCACTACAGATAAGGCTATTGTGTTTTTGTGAACTTTCTGAGGGAGGAGAGGGTAAATTTTTAGTTTAAAAAATTTGTTTATGAATAGAAAAACGCTTCACTACAGATATGGCTATTGTGTTTTTGTGAACTTTCTGAGGGAGGAGGGGGAAACTTTTTAGTTTAAATAATTCTAGGAAGAATTGGGTTTTGTTGGATGGTATGGAAAAATGGTACGTGTTAAATATTCGAGAAACATACGAGTAGAAAAAATGCTTCACTACAGATAAGGCTATTGTGTCTTTCTGAGGGAGGAGGGGGTAACTTTTTAGTTTAAAAAATTTGTTTATGAATAGAAAAACGCTTCACTACAGATATGGCTATTGTGTTTTTGTGATCTTTCTGAGGGAGGAGGGGGAAAATTTTTTAGTTTAAATAATTCTAGGAGATTGTGTTTTAACTCTATATGTGGTTATGAAGTTTTCCTAAGACTATGTATTAATAACAAAAAATGAGTAAAAAATAGTTTCGCATTTGAAAATTAAATTATGTTTTGAAGGCCAATTTGACCAAATTAAGAGACATATTGTTTAATTAAAATAGGAAGCTTTTTTAAAAGTATAAAACGCTCTAATTTAGAGAGTATCATATTAAAAATATGCTTGGTTTAGCCTCCATCTAGGACTTCCGCTCTTTTCATTATGTATTTAAGTAGCTTGAAATTTAGCTCTTTAAGCTTGCAAGCTACCTACTGAGAAAACTGAAAATAGTTTTATTTTAGGAAGTTGTTGATCAAACCCCCCAGCAAAAGCGAGCAAATTTGGATGTCACCCCTGACAGCAATATGAGTCATAGCAAAATACATCATGAAAATACCCCCTTGCACATTTTCGAAGATTCGAGTACTACAAGAAAACAGATAAGGATGCTTATAAAAACACAAGAAAAAGATAGACATTCACTTCTATTTAAAGGAAGAGATGTGAGGCGCTATGCTCAGTTAAACAATGCAAGGAAGCATCCTATAGTGTTTTTATGCTAAATTTCCAATTGCTCTGTGAATGTTCGTTTCTAAAAGCAGTATTTTTTGGATTTCAAATAAAATTCGTTTGCTTTTTTAATACTCCCATTACTCGAAGGGTCCAGATATTCTTAGAATATAGTTTATATCCTAGCCCCCTGCGATATAACCTATTCATCACTTGAAAAGGTGATTTTTAGCCTAATTACGTAGGTACTAAAGGAACATTGAACATTTTTTCTGATTTTGTGTGTTTTCGCAAGAAAATAGTTGGTCTTTAGCAAACTTAGCCATAGCTAGTTGAAACTCTGCATAAATATCTTAATTTTTAGCCTAATTGCGTAGGTACTAAAGGAACATTGAAATATCTTCATTTTTAGCCTAATTGCGTAGCTACTAAAGGAACATTTTTGTTGTATCTATTGGTATCAATATTCCATTTGTTTTTTGTTTTTTTTAGAGTTTCGGTTACTATTGAGCCTTACGTGCCTGAAATCAAGAATTAGAATATTTAATTAGCTGTTTGGGTTTTCAGACATAGTTTTTTAGATGTTCATGGGTGTTAGGTTCCTGGAGGGTTTTATGACTCCTCCCTCCAATGAATTCAGATGGTTTTAGGACTCATCTCCCTAGCCATAACTCCATTCAACCTTGAGCGAAGATATAAAAGTTTGATGAAGTATTTTTCTACTAAACAACTACATTAATAACTTCCAAGATGATAGGACTGTATGACACAGAATTTATCAGTTTGAAAAAATCATCTTGTGGTGTTATATTTGAATGTGCATTTTTATTATTGTCTATGGAACTCGAAGAAATTGACTGTTATCATTGGATAGTGAACTATAACATGTTTGAGTATGATAAGAGCTTGTGGAGTACTACATTACGTCATATAAACAGACTGGGATTCTATGATAGAGTGATTACACCACTTAATAATGCTGCTCGGGAACTGAGAAATGTTCAGGAGGAAGTCAGTGAAATTTGCAGCTTTTTCGGGGTTGAAGCGCTCTACGTAAAGGGCAATGTACCTACAGATAAAGTTTTAATTCAAAAGTGTGACCCTAGGATTCCACTTTTCAATCTAGAAGAGTTTAAGTGTCCTAAATTTGAAGGGGGTTATCACCGTCCTGAAGACGAGGTTAGGTTCTTCGCACAGTGGATACCTAAGAACATACCTGATCGTGATAAATCCATAAGACATGGTAAAAACTTTCCTATATCATGGGACCATCGTTTGTGGATGTTTAAGAGTGAACTCTAAGTACTATTTTTTATGTAAACATTTGTTGTTGTGTTTTTTTTTTCTCAAAAAAAAAATCTGTTAATACGTTTAAGCAATAAATATCTTTAAGCTTAACCCGTCTTTATTCTTTAGAATAGTTCTATTGTAAGCAAGTAACAAACTCTTTCCTGTGTTTTGGAGGAGATGGGATGAATGCGTACTGTATAATACACAAGTCATGTTTTGCACAGTGTTGTCAATTTTAAATAGTTTAGAAATAAAAAAAATAACAAGAAATGGCTGAAAAGTGTTTTGAGGGAGTTGAATTGCACGAGGGTTGACTTGCACGAGGGTTCAGTTACATGCGGATTCAGTTACACGGGGATTAGTTAAATGGCTTTATTATATCTTTTCAGAACAAATTATTATTTTAGGGAATTATTTCGGTGAAACAGTTAGAGGCATTTTAAAAGATGATTTTAGAAGAGGATTTGAGGGTGAAACTCTTTGGTCGTTATAATACACAACTTCCATTTGAACAGTGTTGTGAGGTCCCTTACCACAACCCCAAAGGGCTCCGATCCCCCCACCCCAACCCCGAAGGAAGCCCCCGGTCTTCAAAGGTTCTCTGGGCTCCCAAAGGGCCCCCGGCGCTCCAATGGCTCCTGAGTCCTCCATTATAATACTTTTTAAGGCTTTATTATATCTTTTCAGAACAAATTATTATTTTAGGGAATTATTTCGGTGAAACAGTTAGAGACATTTTAAAAGATGATTTAAAAGATGACTTTAGAAGAGGATTTGAGGGTGAAACTCTGTGGTCGTTATAATACACAAGTTCCATTTGAACAGTGTTGTGAGGTCCCTTACCACAACCCCAAAGGGCTCCAATCCCCCCACCCCAACCCCGAAGGAAACCCCCGTCCTCAAAGGTTCTCTGGGCTCCCAAAGGGCCCCTCCCCCGGCGCCCCAATGGCTCCAGAGTCCCCCATTATAATACTTTTAAGTCTCTCTCTTCTTATCAGATTCAAACGCTTAATACCCACAAGCATATGCGAGTCAAATTTCATCTTAAAGTGCCAACGTATCTGATAGAATAATTTAAGTCTTATGATCAATTCATAAAACCTATAATTTTCACCTTTTTCTTCATTAAGTATCAATTACTTCAAGAAATTAATTCCACATTTTTGCAGATAGGAGCTTGAAACTTCCGAAGTAGGGTTATTGGTTTTTAGAGTTTCGGTTACTATTGAGTCGTGTCGCTCCTTACTTACAGTTCGTTAGCACAAACACAAAAATGTTATCACTCTTAACATTTAAATCTTGGCAAATCCAAAACACCAGTGCAGTGATTTTTGCAAGTGCGTTTAGGTGTTAAATTCCAATTAATAGGCACGTAACGTCAATAAAACCTCTAATTTTCACCTTTTTCTTCATTAAGTATTTTGACTAGTTTCTTTTATCATCTATCTTGCGCAGCTTACAGCTGATAGAACATTACCAATTCTACTTTAGGTACTTTTGGCTATCTTGGAAAGGGGTTAGGTTAGGAAAATGAAACTTTCAGGAATGGGTCTACAGGCTAAACAGTTCATGATAATAAAAAAATAGTTTCATTTTTTAAGGTTAATTTAGCTACTTTTGGCTATCTTGGAAAGGGGTTAGGTTAGGAAAATGAAACTTTCAGGAATGGGTCTACAGGCTAAACAGTTCATGATAAAAAAAAAATTCGCGCCCAACTTATATTAATTTCTGCTCGTTTTGAGTCTGACTCGGTTAATTAGAAACCACTGTTTGCAATCCATTTCTCCGTTGAGAGGACCTGTTTGACTAGTTTCTTTTATCATCTATCTTGCGTGGCTTACACCTGATAGAACATTACCAATTCTACTTTAGGTACTTTTGGCTATCTTGGAAAGGGGTTAGGTTAGGAAAATGAAACTTATTTCTGCTAGTTTTGAGTCTGACTCGGTTAATTAGAAACCACTGTTTGCAATCCATTTCTCCGTTGAGAGGACCTGTTTGACTAGTTTCTTTTATCATCTATCTTGCGTGGCTTACACCTGATAGAACATTACCAATTCTACTTTAGGTACTTTTGGCTATCTTGGAAAGGGGTTAGGTTAGGAAAATGAAACTTTCAGGAATGGGTCTACAGGCTAAACAGGTCATGATAAAAAAAGATAGTTTCATTTTTTAAGGTTTAGCTACTTTTGGCTATCTTGGAAAGGGGTTAGGTTAGGAAAATGAAACTTTCAGGAATGGGTCTACAGGCTAAACAGTTCATGATAAAAAAATTCGCGCCCAACTAATGTTAATTTCTGCTCGTTTTGAGTCTGACTCGGTTAATTAGAAACTACTGTTTGCAATCCATTCCTCCGTTGAGAGGACCTGTTTGACTAGTTTCTTTTATCATCTATCTTGCGTGGCTTACAGCTGATAGAACATTACCAATTCTACTTTAGGTACTTTTGGCTATCCTGGAAAGGGGTTAGGTTAGGAAAATGAAACTTTCAGGAATGGGTCTACAGGCTAAGCAGTTCATGATAAAAAAGATAGTTTCATTTTTTAAGGTTAATTTAGCTACTTTTGGCTATCTTGGAAAGGGGTTAGGTTAGGAAAATGAAACTTTCAGGAATGGGTCTACAGGCTAAACAGTTCATGATAAAAAAAGATAGTTTCATTTTTTTTAAGGTTAATTTAGATGAGTTTATGTGCGCGCACATAACCTCATCTAAATTAACCTTAAAAAAAAATCGGTCGGATAATCTTGAAAAAACAAGGAATTATATCTTTCCAAGTTAAGCAGTCAAATCACTGTGGAGCAGTCACTTATTTTGTTGTCTCGCTTTCTTTTTTTTTCTTTTTTTTACTTAGTGTTTTTTGCAGGGATACAAGCGTAACTGGCAGAATGCATAGTAACTTTACGTTTAAACACACGGCTCGAACCCCTACAACCCACTAAATTATATGGAAACTATAAATTGTATGTTGTTAGATCTATGCAATGTTTCCACTTCCTATTTTTCAGAATTCTAAAACCCTAGTTATAAAACCCACTTCCAATACCAAAATTGTTACCCCCCCCCATATTTTCTAAATTCTTTCCATGTCGTTTTTAAAGCCCATTGTTATGCTGACTTTTAAGGCCAATTATTCAAGAACGCCTATTTTCAAACTGAAGACCAGTTACTTTTTCTATTGTCTCTCTTTAAAACGTTTTAAACATTTGTTTTCATTAACAACTTCAGAATCCTAATTTTTCAGAATCCTAAAACCCTGGTTATAAAACCCATTTCCAATACCAAAATCGTTAAGATCACCCCCAATTTTCTAAATTCTTTCCATATCGCTTTTAAAGCCCATTGTTATACTGACTTTTAAGGCCAATTATTCAAAAACGCCTATTTTCAAACTGAAGACTAGTTATTTTTTCTATTGTCTCTCTTTAAAACGTTTTAAACATTTGTTTTCATTAACAGCTTCTAGGCTTAAGCTTGTACTTGATTGATAGATTTTGGAGAACCATGGGTGGTATACAGTCTCTGCACGTTTGGCACATCAGCTAGTGTCACATGGGCCCCAAATACTAACTCCTATTTTTAAAGGGAAAGAAAGATTTATTACGCAAATCCACACAGTATCTAGAGTGATTACAGGGGTATTTTGAATCGGAGTATGGTGTCAAAATCGGGTAGAAGCTTTCTTAAACAAAGCATCCCGTCTGTAATTCTAAACCCGAAGACTGAAGAGAAGAGACCAACAGAGTTTCAACATTATTGATTGATTTAATGAGGTAGCAAGCTAAGATACAAATCTGGCTGTATTTTACTATTTTGGTTGTATTGAAATGTAACGCGAAAATATTCTTTTAGTAAAACGGAGGACTAATGAACGTGTGTACAGCTAAGTACGTGTGAACAGCTAAGTGTCTACAGGATGAATAAAAATTGATATGAACAACGCTTGGGTTCTATGTGTTTACCCCCCCCCCTCCCGAGGAAAATACCCCTCGCAGAAAATATCCCCCCATAGAAAATTTCCTCCCCCCGGGAATCTAGGGTTTTCCAAATTTGAGAATTTTATTTGAGTTTTTTTTAGTTTTGTTGAGAAGATCTAATGGAAAGTGAAAAAGAGGAATTTACACACTTTCCTCACCAACTATCTTAAAAATTTTGACAAAAATTGCAAATCCATTTTTGTTGAAAAGACTCATATGAACTTCTGTGATTTATGGCTGTAGCCGGTGCCAAATTAAAAGAAAAGAAAAAAAAACTGTAGGTGAAAAATCATCAATATTAAGCTAAAAAATATGGTACCAAAAAGTTTAAGAAGGTTTAGCTTTCCTTTGAGACTGATATTGCTTTGTCCCACCTGGTTTGGGAGCCTTTCTACATTTCTGAGCGATTCTACAGGTGCTAAAAAAAATATCTTTTTTAGACTGAAAGTAAAAAGTTTTTGGTATTGAAATTTGAAGGTATCCTTTAAGGACCACTCAGGCTTACGCATAAAAACCAAAAATTAAATTGTACGTGAATAATCTTTATTCTTTACGCCCGTTCTTTGTTGGAAAAAATTATACAGCAATTTTTTTTCAATTATCAAAGTAAGTTTAAAGTTGTTGTGGCTTGCACAACTTCCATTTTGTCACATTAGCAGAGTCGGTACTCTCAATTTCTTATAATGTCAATAAAAAACTCCCAAAATTCCATTGATTTTGTTTCATATAATATTAGACTTTTCGTTCTTAAATACACGTGACGTTCGAAAATCGGCAGCCTGTTGGCTTCGAATAGCCCTCGTACAATTTTTAGCACAGAAAATAGGACTCGCTTCTGTTAATTTTTAACACACTGAGAGAAGCGTGTACAAATTTTATCACAGATTTTCATGTACAAGGCGCATAATTTTAGGCGCATAAATCCTATCTGCGAAAATGTGGAATTTTGTATTTTTTGCCAGAAGAAAGATAACGGTTGCATGTTTATCTTTTCTAAGAGGTGATCATACCGACCCAGTGGGCCTAGAACATCAGGAGAGGGCTCATTCTAACGAAAATTAAAAGCTCTAGTGCCCTTTTTAAGTTACCAAAAAATTGGAAGGCAATTAGGCCCCCTTTCACGCTACTTTATTCCCAAAATCATATGATCAAATTTTGAGATAGCCAATTTGTTCAGCATAGTTGAAAGGACCAATAACTATGTCTTTGGAAATAACATGGCCCCCAGAGCTCCCGAGGAAATGTCTACGTTATAGAATTTGCCTATTGTTTACGTATAGTATTTGTTATTGGGAAGTATGCATACATTAGTAGAAAGGGGGTAAAGGTCCCATCCCTCACCCCTGCTGCCACCTACAACTTTTTTTACATAATTTATTCAAGGATTATCGATCTGTTGTTGTTTGGCCACGTGTAATGACATGAGGGGTGATTTACATAATCGCTCGGGGAATTATTGATTTATGACACTGTGGGGTGATTTACATAATCGCTAGGGGCAATGTATTGATCTAGGATTCGAGGGGAAGTGAATTTCCGAGAAATTTATTGCGTAATCGAAGGGAAAAAGAAAAGAAAAAAAACTGTAGGTGAAAAATCATCAATATTGGTTCACGAAGGGGAATTAAGAAACATTATGGTTTTCTTTGATCTTTAGGTGAACCTAGCCTGTGAACTTGATTTACATAATCGCTAGGGGAAATTATTGATTCACGAAGGGGGAATTAAGAAACAAACATGGCTTCATTGTTGTTTGGCTAGCCTAACCTGTAAACTTGATTTACATAATCGGCGGGGGGAATTATTGATTCACGAAGGGGGAATTAAGAAACATTTATGGTTTCTTTGATCTTTAGGTGAACCTAGCCTGTAAACTTGATTTACATAATCGCTAGGGGAAATTATTGATTCACGAAGGGGGAATTAAGAAACATTATGGTTTTCTTTGATCTTTAGGTGAACCTAGCCTGTGAACTTGATTTACATAATCGCTAGGGGAAATTATTGATTCACGAAGGGGGAATTAAGAAACAAACATGGCTTCATTGTTGTTTGGCTAGCCTAACCTGAGAAATTGATTTACATAATCGCTAGGGGAAATTATTGATTCACGAAGGGGAATTAAGAAACATTATGGCTTCTTTAATCTTAGGTCTGAGGGATAAACGTTCTTTAGGTCAGAGAGAAAAATTAATATTCTATTTTTAAATAGGGCTTCATTGATCTTTAGTGTCAGGAATTATAAATGACATCACTTGTTATCTTGGAATTATGCGGGAGTCTAAAGAGATAGAAATTCTATTTTTAAATACGGCTTCACTGAGCTTTAAGTCGGAGAGATAAATTGATATTCTAACGAAACCTTAATAGTTTAGCTAGGAAAATTTATGAGATGAAGAGATTAACGTAGGAAAGGGTTTCCTAGAAATTTGAAATGTGAAAGCACAGAGATGCCAAACAAAAGGAACACGCTGAAATTACGTTTAGGGATTATTTGGGCGAAACCGTTTTAGTCATTTTAGGGAATTATTTCGGCGAAACAATTAGAGACATTTTAAAAGAAGATTTTAGAAAAGGTTTTAGAAGAGAATTTGAGGGTAAAACTCTATGGTCGTTATAATACACAAGTTGTATTTTAACAGTGTTGTAAGGTCCCCTACCCGACCCCAAAGGATTCCGATCCCCCTACCCCAACCACAAAGGGTTCCAATCCCCCTACCCCAACCCCAAAGGAAGCCACAGGTCCTCAAAGGTCCACCGGGCTCCCAAAGGGCCACCCGGCCCTCAAGGGTCCCCCAGACCCCCCGGGCCCCAAAGGGTCCCCTCCCCCCCTTTGCCCACCAAAGGGCCCCTCTCCCTCCATCCCCCCCTCCTCACCGTCCCCTCCCCCCTCCCCCTCCCCCTCCTCCCCCTCCACCATTTTCTAATATTTTTTTGTGCATTGAGACACAGAACGACCCCCTCCCCCCACTCTTGCATTTCAACGAAAGAAATTCAAAATGAACTTTGAAAAATCAAGAAAATGTAACTGTGACAAGGTAAACCACAACCAAACACTACTGAAATATTCCAACTCTTGCATTTCAACGAAAGAAATTCAAAATGAACTTTGAAAAATCAAGAAAATGTAACTGTGACAAGGTAAACCACAACCAAACACTACTGAAATATTCCAACTCTTGCATTTCAACGAACGAAATTCAAAATGAACTTTGAAAAATCAAGAAAATGTAACTGTGACAAGGTAAACCACATCCAAACACTACTGAAACATTCCAACTCTTGCATTTCAATGAAAGAAATTCAAAATGAACTTTGAAAAATCAAGAAAATGTAACTGTGACAGGGTAAACCATAACCAAACACTACTGAAATATTCCAACTCTTGCATTTCAACGAAAGAAATTCAAAATGAACTTTGAAAAATCAGGAAAATGTAACTGTGACAAGGTAAACCACAACCAAACACTACTGAAATATTCCAACTCTTGCATTTCAACGAACGAAATTCAAAATGAACTTTGAAAAATCAAGAAAATGTAACTGTGACAAGGTAAACCACATCCAAACACTACTGAAATATTCCAACTCTTGCATTTCAATGAAAGAAATTCAAAATGAACTTTGAAAAATCAAGAAAATGTAACTGTGACAGGGTAAACCATAACCAAACACTACTGAAATATTCCAACTCTTGCATTTCAACGAAAGAATTCAAAATGAACTTTGAAAAATCAGGAAAATGTAACTGTGACAAGGTAAACCACAACCAAACACAACTGAAATATTCCAACTCTTGCATTTCAACGAATGAAATTCAAAATGAACTTTGAAAAATCAAGAAAATGTAACTGTGACAAGGTAAACCACAACCAAACACTACTGAAATATTCCAACTCTTGCATTTCAACGAAAGAAATTCAAATGAACTTTGAAAAATCAAGAAAATGTAACTGTGACAAGGTAAACCACACCCAAACACTACTGAAATATTCCAACTCTTGCATTTCAACGAAAGAAATTCAAAATGAACTTTGAAAAATCAAGAAAATGTAACTGTGACAAGGTAAACCACAGTCAAACACTACTGAAATATTCCAACTCTTGCATTTCAACGAAAGAAATTCAAAATGAACTTCGAAAAATCAAAAAAATGTAACTGTGACAAGGTAAACCACAACCAAACACTACTGAAATATTCCAACTGTTGCATTTCAACGAAAGAAATTCAAATGAACTTTGAAAAATCAAGAAATGTAACTGTGACAAGGTAAACCACAACCAAACACTACTGAAATATTCCAACTCTTGTATTTCAACTGAAAGAAATTCAAAATGAACTTTGAAAAATCATGAAAATGTAACTGTGACAAGGTAAACCACAATCAAACACTACTGAAATATTCCAACTCTTGCATTTCAACGAAAGGAATTCAAATGAACTTTGAAAAATCAAGAAAATGTAACTGTGACAAGGTAAACCACAACCAAACACTACTGAAATATTCCAACTCTTGCATTTCAACGAAAGAAATTCAAAATGAACTTTGAAAAATCAAGAAAATGTAACTGTGACAAGGTAAACCACAACCAAACACTACTGAAATATTCCAACTCTTGCATTTCAACGAAAGAAATTCAAAATGAACTTTGAAAAATCAAGAAAATGTAACTGTGACAAGGTAAACCACAACCAAACACTACTGAAATATTCCAACTCTTGCATTTCAACGAAAGAAATTCAAAATGAACTTTGAAAAATCAAGAAAATGTAGTTGTGACAAGGTAAACCACAACCAAACACTACTGAAATATTCCAACTCTTGCATTTCAACGAAAGAAATTCAAAATGAACTTTGAAAAATCAAGAAAATGTAACTGTGACAAGGTAAACCACAACCAAACACTACTGAAATATTCCAACTCTTGCATTTCAACGAAATAAATTCAAAATGAACTTTGACAAAAATCAAGAAAATGTAACTTGACAAGGTAAACCACAACCAAACACTACTGAAATATTCCAACTCTTGCATTTCAACGAAAGAAATTCAAAATGAACTTTGAAAAATCAAGAAAATGTAACTGTGACAAGGTAAACCACAACACAAACACTACTGAAATATTCCAACTCTTGCATTGTCTAACGAAAGAAATAGTTCAAAAGAAATCAAAATGAACTTTGAAAAATCAAGAGAATGTAACTGTGACAAGGTAAACCACAACCAAAACACTACTGAAATATTCCAACTTCTTGCATTTCAACGAAGAAGAAATTCAAAATGAACTTTGAAAAAATCAATCGAAAATGTAACTGTGACAAGGTAAACCACAACCAAACACTACTGAAATATTCCAACTCTTGCATTTCAACGAAAGAAATTCAAAATGAACTTTGAAAAATCAAGAAAATGTAACTGTGACAAGGTAAACCACACCAAAACACTACTGAAATTATTCCAACTCTTGCATTTCAACGAAAGAAATCCAAAATGAACTTTGAAAAATCAAGAAAATGTAACTGTGACAAGGTTAAACCACACCAAACACTACTGAAATATTCCCACTCTTGCATTTCAACGAAAGAAATTCAAAATGAACTTTGAAAAATCAAGAGAATGTAACTGTGACAAGGTAAACCACAACCAAAACACTACGTAAATATTCCAACTCTTGCATTTCAACGAAAGAAATTCAAAATGAACGTGTTGAAAAATCAAGAAATGTAACTGTGACAGGTAAACCACAACCAAACACTACTGAAATATTCCAACTCTTGCATTTCAACGAAAGAAAATCAAAATGAACTTTGAAAAATCAAGAAAATGTAACTGTGACAAGGTAAACCACAACCAAACACTACTGAAATATTCCAACTCTTGCATTGCACGAATTAGAAATTCAAAAATGAACTTTTGAAAAATCAAGAAAATGTAACTGTCGACAAGGTAAACCACAACCAAACACTACGGAAATATTCCAACTCTTGCTTCAACGAAAGAAATTCAAAATGAACTTTGAAAAATCAAGAAAATGTAACTGTGACAAGGTAAACCACACCAAAACACTACTGACATATTCCAACTCTTGCATTTCCAAGAAAGAAATTCAAAATGAACTTTGAAAAATCAAGAAAATGTACTGTGACAAGGTAAACCACAACCAAACACTACTGAAATATTCCAACTCTTGCATTTCAACGATAAGAAATTCAAAATGAACTTTGAAAAATCAAGAAAATGTAACTGTGACAAGGTAAACCACAACAAACACTACTGAAATATTCCAACTCTTGCATTTCAATGAAAGAAATTCAAAATGAACTTTGAAAAATCAAGAAAATGTCAACTGCTGACAAGGTAAACCACAACCAAACACTACTGAAATATTCCAACTCTTGCATTGTCAACGAAAAGAAATTCAAAATGAACTTTGAAAAATCAAGAAAATGTAACTGTGACAAGGCTAAACCACAACAAACACTACTGAAATATTCCAACTCTTGCATTTCAACGAAAGAAATTCAAAAATGAACTTTGAAAAAATCAAGAAAATTGTAACTGTGACAAGGTAAACCACAACCAAACACTACTGAAATATTCCCAACTCTTGCATTATTTCAACGAAAAGAAATTCAAAGAACTTTGAAAAATCAAGAAAATTGGGAGACGACTAGATTGTGTTGATAAATCTCGTGATCTCCGTTCCGAAACTTTTCCAATTAATTACGGAGTGCCTCAGGGCTCTGTTCTTGGGCCTATTCTATTTATTCTTTTTATAAATGATTTGCCAGAAGTTTTGCCTCTTTGTAAAATTATGATGTTTGCTGATGATGTAGTAAATTTTGCTTCTCACCGGGACCTATCAGTTCTTTTCCAGAACCTCGGAAGTACGTTACTAACTGTATCTGATTGGTATTCAAGGAATTTACTAGCTCTTAATGAAAAAAAATGCCACTATATGTTATTTTCGCGAACTGGATCAGTAGTGTCAGATACCTTCTCTATTTTTTTGAATGGTCTTGAATTAAGACGGGTGGATCAGTTCAAATATCTTGGGATTATTTTAGATGAAAATTTGTCGTTTCATAAATATGTAAAAACACTGTCGTTAAAAATTTCCCGAAATATTGGCATGCTAACTCGTCTTTGTCACTTTTTTCCTAAAGCTATTCTAACCAATTTATTATTCTTTCGTCCACCCATATTTTCTCTATTGCATTTCCGTTTGGGCATCTACCTTTCCGTCTGTTTTAAAATCTCTCCAAATACTTCAGAATAAAGAAATGAGGATTCTTTTTAATGTTGATTGCAGAACTTCAGTTAGACACCTATATGGGACTTCAGGAATTTTCTCTTTGGACCAACTTCATTTAATTTCTATCTCTAGTATTTGTCATGATTATCAATATAGTAATTTACCTGTAAATTTCTCCGGCATTTTCTCAACTAATTCTCAATTTCATAATTATCCTACTACGCATCGTTCAGACTTTTCGTGCGAAATTCGTCCGACATCGAGAGCGGGATTCAGCATCCGTCACATTGGCCCAAAAATCTGGAACTCAATTCCTGCATCAGTTCGAGAATGCAGCAACAAGCGACATTTTCTAAGACTGGTGAAGAAATATCTCATGACATGCTAAGCATTTTGTTCATTAGGATTTTCTTTTTCGTTGTTGTAAAATTTAGTTAGAAAATGGCTGTGTATTTTCGTTGGCAATATTTTCAGCGCTAAAGTATGCCACCAGGCATGTGCGCTGTTTTGTGACATTTATTTATGTACGTGTTATAAATAAAATATTCTACTCTATTCTACTCTACTCCTTTGTCCAGTATTTGCCACCTACTCCCAGTAGAGTCATCATAACCGCTGCAGCCAAAATTGAAAAGAAACTCTTGTTGGCATTCCTCCCTCCCCTAGTTTACCCTCTTTCCCTTATCCAGGATTTAGGATGTAGGACTGTACGGCTCGATCTTGAGAATGCCTCCTGAAATGGCAAGAACAAACTTAGAGACAGCATATCAGAAACTTCCCTTCTTTAGCACTTCCCCCGGGGAAATATTTACCCTTGTTTCCCCCCTCCTCAGGACATCCTCTTTACTTTCGCCATGACACTAAATCAGTGACTATATAAGATTGAATAAACAAACCGAATGCCATTTTGAAATAGGCAAAAACAAATATTTCCCGTCTCCCCCTTTCGGGTGAATTTCAACCCCCCCCCCCCCCCCCGCACTCCACCCCTCCCTTTGAATGTGGGACACTCCAAGCACATTTTCCATCACTTTGCTTAAATTTCTGTCTAATCCCGAGTATACACACCTTTTCAAGCGAAAATAGGGGAAAAGACTTTTTTGCTTTTCCCCTTTTGGGTGACTTTTACTCTCTGTTTCTTCCTTTTAAGGTGGCCGGATCGCTTGTGTTCCAATCTCATTCGCAAGAAAACAACAAACTGCCTCTGTGGACCAACTTTCACACTTTTTTCCAAATTTGCACGAACCTTTGACTAAGTGACTAGAATATCTAGCGAATCTTCATCCGCTTCTCTGAGCACCCAAGCTTCAGAGCCATATTTTTCCTCTGTAATCATTGTAGCTTCTATTATTCTAATCTTGGTTTGTAAATTTATCTTCCCATTCTTCCCAACTTTAATTAATTGTGAAAAAGCACCCTGAGCCTTTGCTATTCTAGCTTTTAACAACTTCACTGCTCCCACCGTATTTACTAATAATTAATCAAAATCAATTTTGCAGAAAATAAGTTTTTCAAAAAAAAGTAAAGAACTCCATTAAACCAAAAATGAACAAAAAAAAATAAAATAATCTACCAAGGATACAACTACCACAAATCAGTATCAATAAATAAATGAAACCTAAAACAAACAGAAATTAAAATAAGTCAAACTCAAAACGAGCAAAAATTAATTTGTGTAGGGTTCTAAACCCCATGCTTTCTAAAAGGTAGAATATAATTTGAACTTTACTGAAAAAAATTCAAATGAAAAAAATGAAAATTGTAAGTTTAATATACATATGCTGATATTTATTCCTTAGTCTTGATTAATTTGTGATGTCTTAAAGTTATAAAAGTGAGAACATTTAAAAGATTTTTTCAGTAAAGTACAAACTATATTCTAGCTGTTAGAAAACATAGGGTTTAGAACCCTACACAGATTAATTTCTGCTCGTTTTGATTTTGACTTATTTTAGTTTCTGTTTGTTTTGGGTTTCATTTATTTTTCCTTTAATATGATCCTATTTTTCCTTTAATGTGAAATTCGTATTCTCTTTTTTTTTCTTTTGAAGGGGTTTTATTTAATTGTAATTCATGCTAGTAAGAAGCCTGGCTTACACTACACTCCCAATCCATTTTCGAGAATTCAGATACATTCTTTCTTTCATTTTTGGAGATTAGCCGATTTATAAGATGCGCTTCCTTTACACTGTAACTATAGGATATAATTTTATCTTCATTTTTTTATTAATTATGTTAGCTCACTGTCCAAAGAACCCCGACACTGACAACCGTTCTCTTCCTCCGCTCTAGCCAGCTCCCATTTTATTTACTTTTCATCCCTATTATCAACAAAATGATTACACCTCATTCTAGTGACAATGCCGACACACTACGCATACTGCCCCTGAAGTGACGAATTTCGTTTTTTTATCGCTTAAATTTTGATAATACCTTGCCTCTATCCCCGAGACCAACAAGCCAGCTAAACGTGCTTCAGTAGGCTAACTATTTAATCAAATGTATATTTTCTTATTAATATTTTCATGTTTATTCTTAAACAATAATTATAGCTTATTTTAGTAAGTAGTTAGCACACCAGACTTGAAATCCTTTGTCCGTGAGATCAATGGATATTTAGTTTGGAAAGAGGATCAGTCTTCAAATTCTGCCAAAGTCGACCAAGCTCTAGATGGGTCCCTGGAGAAATCTTGGTAAGATCAACACGAAGGGTTGGCGAAAATACAGGTTGGCTGGTCCCGAACCCTACATTGCACTTCCTGGCTAAAGTACCATAAAACGGAGGTCACCACCGCCGGTAGGAATTGTAAAGTTCAATACCGCCCTTTTTACCTTTTACCTTTACCTAGTAAAAAGGGTGACATAGCTTTCATCCCTCCATAAAGTGTTTCATAATTACTAGTAGTCGTGCCTACAGGGCTGAGAAAGCTAGCCACACTCTTCCTTCTAAACATACCAATCATCCAGTTTAAATTTTTATTCTTCTTTTGAGTTTATTTTAAAAAGAATAAAATCCACACCAAACAAGGCTCATAAGAAAACTATATGGGCTTCTTTTACTCTTTTATCATTAACTATGATTTGTCTTTTTCTTTTACTTTATTATTCATGACAGCTAATCTTCCCAACAACGTGAGCTGTTACTCCTTCCAATCTCTATTTATTTTATGTTCTGTTTGGAGTCTATTTGTATCTTTCCAGTTGAAATGAGAAAAAATAACTGTAGCAAATAAGAAATAACTAAACCCCGAAAAATTCAAGTAAGAAACACAACAAAGCCAAGATTCTTAACAAATGTCACAGAACGATATATCTGTGCATACCCCTGTTATAATCTAATCAGCTCCTTTTTATTAGATATATTCTTTTCATCTCTATTTTCCAAAAAATAAACACACCTCATCTTAGTGACAAGACCGATACAGTTACGCATACCACCACCAGAACCATCTATTTACAACCATGAATTTTAAATGTGTTTTTTTATATTCCTTTTACTTTCAAATGTTATTGTTACCTCAGCTTTACTCCCCGAGACCCTTAAGAAAACATTTCACACCTCAATGCCGTTTAATCAGACATATGACTTTGTTTCCTTATTTTCATGTCTATTTTTAAATAATTATTCCCTTTTCTAGTAGAATAGTATGAAGTACGACAAAGACTAATGGTGAAAGCAAGTCAGTGATCTCGATCTGGGAGATTTTAGTATAGATGGGTAACTTTACTTGGTCTTTTCCAAGAACAATTTAACCAAGCTTCAATTTAAGGCATACATCTTAGTAGAAGGTGAACAAACTAAACAAAGTTGCCTTAGTGTTCTTCAATTCGTCAAATGGCATTGTTTTGTCTCGTTTGGGTCCTTGCAACTTACAAAAAACTATCACAATTTTTCTGTTTGTCTCTTCATCTTTGGCTAGCTGCAAAAGCTTGCTTCAACTGCCACACAGAGTGTGCCACCCAGGCGTTTTAAAATTGCAGACAGCTAAGTAATCAAGAGTACACGAAGCAGAAGACTGCATATTTCTATATACTGTCTCACAACAGGTAATATTGAAGCCAGCCAAGGTGGAAGTTACACTTTTTACTTTTTATTTTAACGCTTAAGCTGGGAGCAAACTCACTTTTTGTTTGAGGCCACACGAAATAAAGTGCGTCATTTCCCCTTAACTCGACATTGGCTTCCTTACTTATTTCTGGATTCTTATGAACAACACTTTTGGATTAGTCACTGTGAATTTCGGCAGTTTCACTAGTGCCTGAAATGTTAAGAAGTTTGTCAGTGTAATCAGCTAGTTTGTTTGTTGCATAGCTCAAACGCAGACAGTGATGTAGATTGTATTTCCACCGAGATATTTATTGAGTTCACCATAGGGTTTTGCTGGAGGCTCTTAAAAGTGTCTTATTGGTCTTACCCTGTTTTCCTTGATTGTCTTAGCATCGGAATCAGCAAGTACTAATATAATGTACTGGTTTAATTTGAAAGATAAAGCTTGTCCTTGACTGGGACCTATGAATGAAGTAGGGTAACTACATAAATAACAGTATTTTCCCTGACGAATTAAAAAATGTACGAGCAATTCCAAGACTAACAAAAAACGGTTCGAAGTGTCTGGGTGTAATGCACAGTTTCGTCAATAGAGCACACAAATAATTTTTGTGATTAACTTTTTCAAAAGGGGGTAATAAATATTTTTTTGCCCATTTATATAATATCCCCACAATATATTACAAACAACAAGTTATAGTTTCATAATATTTGTATAAATTTGGTTTTAAACTGATAATATCGTTTGTTTGCTAAAGAAATACTATATATAATTCAAATTTCTGCATAGTTGTTTGATTACTGTTCCTTTAGACTTTGGCCAAGAAAAGTTATTACTAAAGTATAATGTTTATTTTCTGAAATGAGATAAGAAAAGGATTTCTAGTCACGGAATTTGGAACTTTACAGCAAAATAGGTAAATACACAAGTTCCTTATCGTGACAAGACTCCTGCGTGTAATGTTAAATTAGTATTGATCTCTTTTTTTGCAATAGCTCTTTAAATATTTTGTCGCATTGAAGCTTTAAAGCAAGGTGTAAGCAAGGAATAGCTACAGGACTGCTAGCATTTTCCGTTTGTGCATATTTCTAAAATATTTTCTGAGAAATCTTAAAATGAAACAAATAATGCGGTTAAGCCGTATAATTTACCTGAACAATGTTTCGATTATATCCGGGTGTATAATATATGTAGGACTGTACCCTCTTTTTGTGGGTAGGATTTTGGATATTTGGATATATATCATATTTTGGATATTTTTGGGAATTTTTCAGGATTTCAAAAATCCCCAAAAACATCCAAAATACCAGAAAGCAAAAATATCGAAGCAAACCGTCACTGAAAGCTCATTGAACTTGTGAAGATGTCTTTTTATAAAAATGCTTCATTATAGATCAAACTCCATTTATTTTTGACAGTCTTTATTTAAGCTCAATCATGTCGTTTGTAGATATTCATTAATGCAATATAACATATATCTATTACGCACAAAAAACAAAAACAACAATATGGAGTACAAAACATTAAAGAAAAAGGAAAGCAAAAACAACACAAAAATAACTTAAAATACTGTAAGCAAAAAAAATAATTAACCAACTTCAGGAAGAAAAAAAGCAAAATAGGCTCATAAACAGAAACAAATTTCCAGGTTGTGACACACAAAGCATTAGTAAGACCATTTGTTTGATATGGTATATCAGCCAGATCAAACTTTTCCACTAATTTTTTGTTACGGTACCATCGCAGTAAACGAAGCAAATATTTACAGTATCGAAAGTATGCCATTCGTAGGATACAGCAATGCTTCTTCTTGAATAAATAGGTAGCACCAGAAAGGAAGAGAATATCTGAAGAACTAAAACTGTGGTACAAACTGCATAGACCGTTTCAATTAAACCTACCGTTATTTGGTGAATTTTTTTTCTATATCCTACCCTAAGATTATTAACCGCTCTATTTATTAGGATTAAACAAATAGAAGAAAGAGAAAAACTAAACGGAATTCCCAGCCAATTAACTGAAGTGAGCAAGGAAAAGAAGCATTATCAAGATCTAAGGTGGACACATGATATCGATTATTAAAAAATAAAATCACATTTGGAATGGTTAATTGGCAGGCCAACAGAACCAAGATGCGACTTAAGTATAAAAAAATTTCAATTAGGCTCCTTCTTCTACGGCTTAATAGAAGAACGTCATTTGCATAAGCAATATGTGATAAACCGACTTCATCATAAAACATAGAGACTGGCAAAGACCGTAGGCACTGAGCCAATACGCATTTGAATATACTGAGTGACAAAATGGCTCCTAAACGGACCCCTTTACCAAACGGGAATTAGGTTTAAAAGCTCCGCATCCACTCGTCAGTAGCTGTCAGTAGCGATTTATTTACACCAGATAAAGAAAGACAATATAGGATATTAGAATGAACAATGCAATCAAACACTTCAGAAATATCCAATGTTAGGCAGTAAAATAGATCTTTGGATTTAACCACATCTTTCATAAGACGAGTGAGAATATAATGAGCGTGAGAGGAGCTAAAACCCCTACGAAAACCAACCTGCTGCATAGACTTAAAATCGCCCTTAGAATTAATTTCTGGTAGTAATAAACGTTCAAATACTTTGCTAAAAAATACAACCCAGTGATTGGTCAAAAGCTACTGCAACTATCAGAATACTTTCCTCGCTTAAGAATAGAGCTAACATGATCAATGGGAAAACTGTCTGGTACAACAGATTGAGCTAGGTACGCTTGAAATAACAAATACTATCACTGTCCGGAACTCTAGATCTTTTCACTTTCTTGAGCGCAGATCGTATATCAGCCGAAGACACGAACAGAACATCACATTGTCGAATATAGTTTGGTAAAACGATCTAAACTTTAAAAAAATTATTACTTGGAGGGACCTATTACAAGCCCTGAGACATGAGGAGTAATAATTAGAAAGATCGAGTAACTTGAAACTTCAATGATCGACTGCTGTGCACTTTTCACTATTAATTTACAAAAGGCTTTATCACTTGCTCTACCTCACACATTCAAGTGAGCAGGGCGCAAACTGCTTTTATAATCACGCTTAATTTTCTGTTTATCGTTAAAAATGGGTCCAGAGGAAAGATGGTTGTAATACGAAACTATATCAAATAGTCAATAGCCCCTTAGTCACTCGAAACAACCAATATCCCCTTAGTCCTTGAAACAAGTCAAAGGCCCCTTGGTCTTTTAAAACCAAACATTTACATTTGATATAAATAATAAAGGAAACTTTTAGTTTCCTTTATTAACAGGTTAGTCACTAAAGGAAACTTTTCAGATAAAAACAGGTAGCGTCGAGACACCAGATATATTATGGTAAACAAGGACATCAGAGCTAAAGAAATTTGGGGTTTTGAACTAAAATATAAATATGGAAGCAAAATTAAAAACAGAGCTCTCTTAATGTTCTTAGCTCATAACTGTAGTAATTAAGTGTTACTTTTATTGGATTTCGGACAGAACCGATTGTTTTGAGCCTAATTCTTAAGTATTAATGCTTGATTTATTATTTAATAATTATTGCTTAGTGGTTTATGTTGTTTGCCTGTACCCCCTGAGTCGAGTCCTATTCTCGTTTGTATTCTTAGAGCCAATAAATATAATCCAGAGCTAACCTAGTTTTCCTCTCACAAGACTCAGTTGGGTATTCGCCTCATTATGACTATTCTAGTCGGTCTTGATAGTTACTGACGAGAGGATCTCACGACCAAGTTTAGTATCACGGGATCACTCAGAAAACACCCGGGTCACAGGACCCATTACTAAAACTGGTATTAGCCATTTTACTTTAAAACAGCTGGTGGCAGTCAGGAAACTGAGTTGGGGGGAGATAAGTAGGCTCTTAAATTAAATCATGAATGGCTTTGTTGGAGGAGAAACAAAAACAACATCCCTTACAGCAGGGCTTGAAATAACCAAAATTATATTAAAGTATTCACCGATAATGATAAATTTATTGACAGATCTAAATTTTCGATGGATTGGCTAAAGCATTTGACTATAAGACTAAAAAAAAATGTTTAGCAGCCAGGTTAAGGGGAGCCGCGTCGCAATACTTTGAATCAATAAAAGACACAAAGGCGAATGACATGGATAATCTAATTGAATTATTCTAAACTGGATTTAACGAAAAATGTCAATTAGAAAGGCTTAAAACGAAGGAATTTACTTTTAATGCATCAACAAGTATTCATGAATATGTCAATACAATTCGCAGCTCGACATTATTTGGTATAAGTGTTAAATGCAGCGACAAAAGTCATCAGAAGCGATAAAAAGACGATGATTCAAGTAATCTCTCGGTATAACTGAGGTATGCAGTATCATCAGAAAATTGTGGGGTATTTCTTTTGAAATTGCGGTGTTATAGCACAAAATTAGGTAAAAGTGGCATCACATATTTAAATACTTAAGGTATTTTCTGTTGAACAAGCTGTTGATCAAAAAAGTTTATCAGCAATTGCAACAACAGATTTGTTTATCAACAATTGTCGATCAGCAATAATTTTTGCGAGAATACAAATTGTTATTAGTATTAGAAATAAATGGCAATATTTTCAAAATCAATTGAACATTGTTTTGCAATTGTCAGTTAAACTCATGTTTACTCCTTTAATTCTTCCTGTTTATAAGCCTTTTCACTGTACGACTAAATTCTGAATTTTTCTATATAACATAATAAGATTTCTTCTCTGTCCTTTAGATGGAAAAGGATAGGTAATTCAAAAGAAAGTACCTCTTCATGTCTTATTTTAGGTGAGAGATGAAGTTAACAGTATGTGCAGAACCTTATGGCCAATTAATTGTTATTAATTGTTTTTTGTCTTCTAAATTGTAAAAACAAAAAAAAAATCAGACATGATATATACGTAAATAATTTTTTTTACCACATGGCTTTTCCATTTACAGAATCTAAGAAAGACAAAACAGGGTATAATTTGAATAAAGTAGTTGAAAACAACGACAGCAAAAAAACAGCAAACTTTAAGTAATAAAAATCTAAATATTTCGACTCAACGTTCGGGAACCTCAAACAACGAAAAAAAAAATTAAAGTTGACTTAAATTAAATGCAAAATCATAATGAAAAGGACAAAAAAAAACAACAAATAAATAAAACTCAAATCTTAATAACCTCCAAAATACTGCAATCACTATAAAGGCCTGAATAAGCACACAGAGTAGACAAAGGATTGTCTCTAGTACACCAAATTGTGTCTCGTATAATTTCATATTAGCAGTGAGATGTATCAAAAATAAAATACTATATTTATTTGAAGGAATTTACATGAGACCCTTGGTCATCACCGATTAATAAAATTACAAGGTTAAAATCATTAGAACGATACAGGCAATATAAAGTTATCTATGGCAACAAGCCAAAGAAACTTATGTATTATACATTAAATGGATTTTTTTTTTATGTGCTAACATAGCTGCGATCTGTTGACTCTTTCCATCATTGACCTCATCCCGACTTTCGCTCACAAGGTTGAAATTTATACGGGAACCATAATGTAACACAATACTGTTTGAAAGAGACCCCGGCGCCGAACCGGCGGATCGACCGAACGCCACCAACGAGAGGTCCGGTTGACCACCGTCAAAGTTTCAGTGCGCCACCGGCGCACCGCAGGCGCGGCACCGCTGGCAGAGGCGGCGCGTTTGGCTGACTCTGAATTAATTTTGCGGCAATTCTTTATTGCGTCAACTGCAAAGTCGGAGCTTTTCTTTCTCGTGTGGTTTAGTATTTCGATTTTCCTGATTAGAAATCAAGCAGGGCTTGCACTATCCCCGAATTTTCGGGTATTTACCCCAAAATCTATGCGTTACCCCGAAAAAAAAATTGGTTCTCCGAATCCCCAAAAATCACCCAATCACGGTGCCACCCCTAGCGATTTATCACCAGTGACTTTCCCTGCCAAATATTACTTTGCATACCAAAATTCTTCCCTACTCTCTTGTTCTTGTATTTGTCATCTGCGTCGACTGCTACGAGACCGTGAACGCAAGAGCTACTGGAGAGATTTGTAGTTTTATGCTATCAGCGGAGAAGCGAAGTCCATGGTGTTGATGAAGCAAGGAAAGTGCTTTTTGCCAAGGGACGGCAGATTGACCGCATCCCACCAACATCCGATGCCCTTCTTCAGCACACCAGACGTGGACACTTTCAATCAGGCTAAATTTGGGAAATAGCAGCCGACCCCATTCAGAATCCTCCTTCCCCCTCTGAATTTGGATGGAAGCTCGTAAATGATGAGTGGCATCCTCTCTGGACGACGCTATCTGAGGCTTCCAAGGCGTGCAAAGAACTGGTCAAATGTGGCTGCAGGAAAGCCTGCAAGCCACCATGCAAGTACATGAAGGCTTCACTACCGTGCACTGATCTGTGTGCCTGTAATGGAGCTTGTTACAGATCTGACGCCAGCAACGAATAGGCTGCTGAAACAGGGCACCTACTGCGTACCACTTTTCTTTTTTTTTAATTTTTACCTCTTTTATTTCTTCCTTCAGTGATTAAAGTCATATCTTTAAACGAAGGTTATAGTAGTGCAATTGACTCTTAAAGGAGAGGAAACGATGACGGAGGCAGTCGTAGTTTTGCGCGTCACAGCTGTCATCCCCGGTTTCCTTTGTCCAGTATTTGCCACCTACTCCCAGTAGAGTCATCATAACCGCTGCAGCCAAAATTGAAAAGAAACTCTTGTTGGCATTCCCCCCCCTCCCCTAGTTTACCCTCTTTCCCTTATCCAGGATTTAGGATGTAGGACTGTACGGCTCGATCTTGAGAATGCCTCCTGAAATGGCAAGAACAAACTTAGAGACAGCATATCAGAAACTTCCCTTCTTTAGCATTTCCCCCCGGGGAAATATTTACCCTTGTTTCCCCCCTCCCAGGACATCCTCTTTACTTTCGCCATGACACTAAATCAGTGACTATATAAGATTGAATAAACAAACCGAATGCCATTTTGAAATAGGCAAAAACAAATATTTCCCGTCTCCCCCTTTCGGGTGAATTTCAACCCCACCCCCCACCCCCCGCACTCCACCCCTCCCTTTGAATGTGGGACACTCCAAGCACATTTTCCATCGCTTTGCTTCAATTTCTGTCTAATCCCGAGCATACACACCTTTTCAAGTGAAAATAGGGGAAAAGACTTTTTTTGCTTTTCCCCTTCTGGGTGACTTTTACTCTCTGTTTCTTCCTCTTAAGGTGGTCGGATCGCTTGTGTTCCAATCTCATTCGCAAGAAAACAACAAACTGCCTCTGTGGACTGCAAAAAAAACAGCAAACTTTAAGTAATAAAAATCTAAATATTTCGACTCCACGTTCGGGAACCTCAAACAACGAAAAAAAAAAATTAAAGTTGACTTAAATTAAATGCAAAATCATAATGAAAAGGACAAAAAAAACAACAAATATATAAAACTCAAATCTTAATAACCTCCAAAATACTGCAATCACTATAAAGGCCTAAATAAGCACACAGAGTAGACAAAGGATTGTCTCTGGTACACCAAATTGTGTCTCGTATAATTTCATATTAGCAGTGAGATGTATCAAAAATAAAATACTATATTTATTTGAAGGAATTTACATGAGACCCTTGGTCATCACCGATTAATAAAATTACAAGGTTAAAATCATTAGAACGATACAGGCAATATAAAGTTATCTATGGCAACAAGCCAAAGAAACTTATGTATTAAACATTAAATGGATTTTTTTTTTTTTATGTGCTAACATAGCTTCGATCTGTTGACTCTTTCCATCATTGACCTCATTCCGACTTTCGCTCACAAGGTTGAAATTTATACGGGAACCATAATGTAACACAATACTGTTTGAAAGAGACCCCGGCGCCGCACCGGCGGATCGACCGAACACCACCAACGATAGGTCCGGTTGACCACCGTCAAAGTTTCAGCACGCCACTGGCGCACCGCAGGCGCGGCACCGCTGGCAGAGGCGGCGCGTTTGGCTGACTCTGAATTAATTTTGCGGCAATTCTTTATTGCGTCAACAGCAAAGTCGGAGCTTTTCTTTCTCGTGTGGTTTAGTATTTCGATTTTCCTGATTAGAAATCAAGCAGGGCTTGCACTATCCCCGAATTTTCGGGTATTTACCCCAAAATCTATGCGTTACTCCGAAAAAAAAAATTGGTTCTCCGAATCCCCAAAAATCACCCAATCACGGTGCCACCCCTAGCGATTTATCACCAGTGACTTTCCCTGCCAAATATTACTTTGCATACCAAAATTCTTCCCTACTCTCTTGTTCTTGTATTTGTCATCTGCGTCGACTGCTACGAGACCGTGAACGCAAGAGCTACTGGAGAGATTTGTAGTTTTATGCTATCAGCGGAGAAGCGAAGTCCATGGTGTTGATGAAGCAAGGAAAGTGCTTTTTGCCAAGGGACGGCAGATTGACCGCATCCCACCAACATCCGATGCCCTTCTTCAGCACACCAGACGTGGACACTTTCAGGCAGGCTAAATTTGGGAAAGAGCAGCCGACCCCATTCAGAATCCTCCTTCCCCCTCTGAATTTGGATGGAAGCTCGTAAATGATGAGTGGCATCCTCTCTGGACGACGCTATCTGAGGCTTCCAAGGCGTGCAAAGAACTGGTCAAATGTGGCTGCAGGAAAGCCTGCAAGCCACCATGCAAGTACATGAAGGCTTCACTACCGTGCACTGATCTGTGTGCCTGTAATGGAGCTTGTTACAGATCTGACGCCAGCAACGAATAGGCTGCTGAAACAGGGCATCTACTGCGTACCACTTTTCTTTTTTTTTTAATTTTTACCTCTTTTATTTCTTCCTTCAGTGATTAAAGTCATATCTTTAAACGAAGGTTATAGTAGTGCATTTGACTCTTAAAGGAGAGGAAAAGAGGACGGAGGCAGTCGTAGTTTTGCTTGTCACAGCTGTCATCCCCGGTTTCCTTTGTCCAGTATTTGCCACCTACTCCCAGTAGAGTCATCATAACCGCTGCAGCCAAAATTGAAAAGAAACTCTTGTTGGCATTCCCCCCCCCCTCCCCTAGTTTACCCTCTTTCCCTTATCCAGGATTTAGGATGTAGGACTGTACGGCTCGATCTTGAGAATGCCTCCTGAAATGGCAAGAACAAACTTAGAGACAGCATATCAGAAACTTCCCTTCTTTAGCATTTCCCCCCGGGGAAATATTTACCCTTGTTTCCCCCCTCCCAGGACATCCTCTTTACTTTCTCCATGACACTAAATCAGTGACTATATAAGATTGAATAAACAAACCGAATGCCATTTTGAAATAGGCAAAAACAAATATTTCCCGTCTCCCCCTTTCGGGTGAATTTCAACCCACCCCCCCCCACCCGCACTCCACCCCTCCCTTTGAATGTGGGACACTCCAAGCACATTTTCCATCGCTTTGCTTCAATTTCTGTCTAATCCCGAGCATACACACCTTTTCAAGCGAAAATAGGGGAAAAGACTTTTTTTGCTTTTCCCCTTCTGGGTGACTTTTACTCTCTGTTTCTTCCTCTTAAGGTGGTCGGATCGCTTGTGTTCCAATCTCATTCGCAAGAAAACAACAAACTGCCTCTGTGGACTGCAAAAAAAACAGCAAACTTTAAGTAATAAAAATCTAAATATTTCGACTCCACGTTCGGGAACCTCAAACAACGAAAAAAAAAAATTAAAGTTGACTTAAATTAAATGCAAAATCATAATGAAAAGGACAAAAAAACAACAAATATATAAAACTCAAATCTTAATAACCTCCAAAATACTGCAATCACTATAAAGGCCTGAATAAGCACACAGAGTAGACAAAGGATTGTCTCTGGTACACCAAATTGTGTCTCGTATAATTTCATATTAGCAGTGAGATGTATCAAAAATAAAATACTATATTTATTTGAAGGAATTTACATGAGACCCTTGGTCATCACCGATTAATAAAATTACAAGGTTAAAATCATTAGAACGATACAGGCAATATAAAGTTATCTATGGCAACAAGCCAAAGAAACTTATGTATTATACATTAAATGGATTTTTTTTTTTTTATGTGCTAACATAGCTTCGATCTGTTGACTCTTTCCATCATTGACCTCATCCCGACTTTCGCTCACAAGGTTGAAATTTATACGGGAACCATAATGTAACACAATACTGTTTGAAAGAGACCCCGGCGCCGCACCGGCGGATCGACCGAACGCCACCAACGAGAGGTCCGGTTGACCACCGTCAAAGTTTCAGTACGCCACTGGCGCACCGCAGGCGCGGCACCGCTGGCAGAGGCGGCGCGTTTGGCTGACTCTGAATTAATTTTGCGGCAATTCTTTATTGCGTCAACAGCAAAGTCGGAGCTTTTCTTTCTCGTGTGGTTTAGTATTTCGATTTTCCTGATTAGAAATCAAGCAGGGCTTGCACTATCCCCGAATTTTCGGGTATTTACCCCAAAATCTATGCGTTACTCCGAAAAAAAAAATTGGTTCTCCGAATCCCCAAAAATCACCCAATCACGGTGCCACCCCTAGCGATTTATCACCAGTGACTTTCCCTGCCAAATATTACTTTGCATACCAAAATTCTTCCCTACTCTCTTGTTCTTGTATTTGTCATCTGCGTCGACTGCTACGAGACCGTGAACGCAAGAGCTACTGGAGAGATTTGTAATTTTATGCTATCAGCGGAGAAGCGAAGTCCATGGTGTTGATGAAGCAAGGAAAGTGCTTTTTGCCAAGGGACGGCAGATTGACCGCATCCCACCAACATCCGATGCCCTTCTTCAGCACACCAGACGTGGACACTTTCAGGCAGGCTAAATTTGGGAAAGAGCAGCCGACCCCATTCAGAATCCTCCTTCCCCCTCTGAATTTGGATGGAAGCTCGTAAATGATGAATGGCATCCTCTCTGGACGACGCTATCTGAGGCTTCCAAGGCGTGCAAAGAACTGGTCAAATGTGGCTGCAGGAAAGCCTGCAAGCCACCATGCAAGTACATGAAGGCTTCACTACCGTGCACTGATCTGTGTGCCTGTAATGGAGCTTGTTACAGATCTGACGCCAGCAACGAATAGGCTGCTGAAACAGGGCATCTACTGCGTACCACTTTTCTTTTTTTTTTAATTTTTACCTCTTTTATTTCTTCCTTCAGTGATTAAAGTCATATCTTTAAACGAAGGTTATAGTAGTGCATTTGACTCTTAAAGGAGAGGAAACGAGGACGGAGGCAGTCGTAGTTTTGCGCGTCACAGCTGTCATCCCCGGTTTCCTTTGTCCAGTATTTCCCACCTACTCCCAGTAGAGTCATCATAACCGCTGCAGCCAAAATTGAAAAGAAACTCTTGTTGGCATTCCCCCCCCCCTCCCCTAGTTTACCCTCTTTCCCTTATCCAGGATTTAGGATGTAGGACTGTACGGCTCGATCTTGAGAATGCCTCCTGAAATGGCAAGAACAAACTTAGAGACAGCATATCAGAAACTTCCCTTCTTTAGCATTTCCCCCCGGGGAAATATTTACTCTTTTTTCCCCCCTCCCAGGACATCCTCTTTACTTTCGCCATGACACTAAATCAGTGACTATATAAGATTGAATAAACAAACCGAATGCCATTTTGAAATAGGCAAAAACAAATATTTCCCGTCTCCCCCTTTCGGGTGAATTTCAACCCCACCCCCCGCACTCAACCCCTCCCTTTGAATGTGGGACACTCCAAGCACATTTTCCATCACTTTGCTTCAATTTCTGTCTAATCCCGAGCATACACACCTTTTCAAGCGAAAATAGGGGAAAAGACTTTTTTTGCTTTTCCCCTTCTGGGTGACTTTTACTCTCTGTTTCTTCCTCTTAAGGTGGTCGGATCGCTTGTGTTGCAATCTCATTTGCAAGAAAACAACAAACTGCCTGTGTGGACTGCAAAAAAAAACAGCAAACTTTAAGTAATAAAAATCTAAATATTTCGACTCCACGTTCGGGAACCTCAAACAACGAAAAAAAAAATTAAAGTTGACTTAAATTAAATGCAAAATCATAATGAAAAGGACAAAAAAACAACAAATATATAAAACTCAAATCTTAATAACCTCCAAAATACTGCAATCACTATAAAGGCCTGAATAAGCACACAGAGTAGACAAAGGATTGTCTCTGGTACACCAAATTGTGCCTTGTATAAATTCATATTAGCAGTGAGATGTATCAAAAATAAAATACTATATTTATTTGAAGGAATTTACATGAGACCCTTGGTCATCACCGATTAATAAAATTACAAGGTTAAAATCATTAGAACGATACAGGCAATATAAAGTTATCTATGGCAACAAGCCAAAGAAACTTATGTATTATACATTAAATGGATTTTTTTTTTATGTGCTAACATAGCTGCGATCTGTTGACTCTTTCCATCATTGACCTCATCCCGACTTTCGCTCACAAGGTTGAAATTTATACGAGAACCATAATGTAACACAATTCTGTTTGAAAGAGACCCCGGCGCCGCACTGGCGGATCGACCGAACGCCACCAACGAGAGGTCCGGTTGACCACCGTCAAAGTTTCAGTACGCCACCGGCGCACCGCAGGCGCGGCACCGCTGGCAGAGTCAGCGCGTTTGGCTGACTCTGAATTAATTTTGCGGCAATTCTTTATTGCGTCAACCGCAAAGTCGGAGCTTTTCTTTCTCGTGTGGTTTAGTATTTCGATTTTCCTGATTAGAAATCAAGCAGGGCTTGCACTATCCCCGAATTTTCGGGTATTTACCCCAAAATCTATGCGTTACTCCGAAAAAAAAATTGGTTCTCCGAATCCCCAAAAATCACCCAATCACGGTGCCACCCCTAGCGATTTATCACCAGTGACTTTCCCTGTCAAATATTACTTTGCATACCAAAATTCTTCCCTACTCTCTTGTTTGTTAACTTTCGTCTCTTTTGTTACTTTGCATACAAACCAGACAGATGCAATTGCAATATACACAGTTCTTCATTTGTTGACAAAAAAAGTATCGTCTTTATGAAATGAGATTTAATATTTCGAATGCAGTTTTCCAATTGCTATTTCTTACATCATTTGTAGTCAAGAATTTTATTTTTAAATTGAATTTAAATCATTCAATACTATACAACTTCAGTTGGATTTTGAAATTGATAGTCGAAAGATTGTTTCTACAGCTGAATCGAAAGTCTGCAGAAGTTTGTTTTCTTTTGCTGTTTTTAGATAAGATTTTCGTAATGTTTAATACACGATTGTTGAACGCCTGATAGATTAAAGAAAATACAATCTTCTTTCTGAAAATTTTTTAACCCCCCCCCCCCAAAAAAAAAAAGAAAGAAAAAAAAACCTTCTATTGAGACAAAATTTAGCTATAGACCAAGCTATGTACAAGGTTGGGGAATTAAAGATTGAAACGGAAGTTACCCTAAAAATATGATTCATAAAAATATTGTAAATTATATCCTATAGGGGAGGATAGGGGGCTATCATTTTTAAATGATAATACCTCATTGTTTTTAATTAAAAGCAGGGATGCCAAAAAGTTTTTTTTTCATTTAAAGTGGAGACGGAAGAAAATGATATCAAATTCCCTGGGAAACCATTGAAATATATTGATAGACCCAGGGCCCCCCATCGGGACTTGTTCATTGTCTTGGGTATTTTGAAATTTCTCAAAGGCTACTGGCCTAATTTGGCTTTTGTGTGTGCTCCCTTTTAATAGATTTGCCACGGCACATCTATGACTCAGTTTTCAAATAATTTGAGGTATATCTGAATAATTTCGACATTTTTGTTGTTGACATTGTACCCCTTTACTCATACCCTAATTTTTTTTTTCAAGGAACACTAAGCTGTTTAACGTTATTTCGCGTGTTTGTTTGAACCATATAGGCACCTAGATAATTATTAAGTAAATTATTTTTTAATGTAAAGTTGAGACGGTATCCTATCAAGGTGGTATCCAGAGGGGGGGGGGATGGAGGTATTGAATTTAAATGATAATACCTCGAATTTCTTTTTATTGAAAGCAGGGATGCCAAAAAGTTAATTTTTTTTTTTTAATTTAAAGCAGAGACGGTATCCTATCATGGCGGTATCCAGAGGGAGGGGGTGTAGGGAGCTATCATATATAAACCTCGATTTTTTTTAAGCAGGGATGCCAATAAGTTAATTATTTTTTTTAATTTAAAGCAGAGGTGGTATCCTATCAAGATGGTATCCAGAGGGGGGGAGGCATAGGGAGTTATTATATTTAAGTGTTAGTACCTTGATTTTTTTTTATTGAAAGCAGGGATGTCAAAAATGTATTTTTTTTTCAATTTAAAGTAGTGATGGTATTCTATCAAGGTGGTATCCAGAGGGAGGCAGGGGGTATTATATTTCAATGATTATATCTCAAATTTATTTATTTTTTTAAGCAGGGATGCCAAAAAGTTAATTATTTTTTTTTAAGCAGGGACAGCATCCTATCAAGGTGGTATCCAGAGGGGGGGGGTCTAGAGAAGTATTATATTTAAATGATAATATCTTGATTTTTTTTTATTGAAAGCAGGGATGACAAAAAGTTAATTATTTTTTTAATTAAAGCAGAGACGGATCTTATATATAATTATATGGCTTCTTTAAAAAAAAGTACAAAAGGGAGTGTGAAGGGAGGTGAGAGACTTTTACAAGAATATGACAGTTTGGTTGCTACCAGTAACTAATAGGTGGAGTATCCTATGAAAGTGTGCTGTCACTGAGTAGAGAAAGTAAATTTGTAAATTTAAGCTTTGATTTGAGAAAGACTGATGAAAAAATTAATGTTTGCAGTCAACATTGATCGCACTGACGGCGCGCCGCTGACATCTTACAGGCGGCGTGTCGCCACTGCTGTTTTTGGCCCCTCCGCCGTCGGTCTTCCCTCATCGGTGCAGCACCGGGGTTTAGTTTGAAATTTAGGCCTATTTTGAAATCAACCTATTATAAATTAGATTTAATCTATAATCCCCTTTATCCCTATTAATGATAATAACCCCATAGATAATTTTTTTTATTTTTCTAATTTCTCTGGAACTTTTGTTGGATTTTGGAACAGTCCGTTGGACTTTATCAAAGCTTCTAGAAAAATATACAAAATAAAAAAGAAATATCTATGGTGGTATTCGTATTAATAGAGATAATGAAACATAGACTGAACCCAATTTACATTAGCTTGATTAAGAGGCATGTCAAAATTTTAAACAATAATGTGTTACATAATTTTCCAAAGCAAGGGTCAACCTTGTGAGTGAAAGCCGGGATGAGGTCAATGCCAGAAAAAGTCGACAGACCGTAGCTAAGTTAGCAAAAAAAAATCCATTTAATGTGTAATACACAAGTTTCTTTTTACCTGTTGCCATATATAACCTTATATTGTCTATGTAGTTCAAATGATCTTAACCTTGTAATTTTATTCCTGGATGATGAAATGGGATTTTATGTAAATTCTGTGAAATAAATATAGTATTTCATTTTGTTAGATGTCATTGCCAATTTGAAATTAGACGAGACACAATTTGGCGTACCAGAGATAATCTTTGGTCATTTGTGTTAAGATAAGATATAAGATAAGATATTTATTTCAAAAAACGTCTATCACAAACCCGAAAGGACCGAATTCGCATTTCGGAGTCATAAAACCAAAAAATAGAAAAATCATAAAAAAAGCACAAAAACTTAAAAAAACTGGCAAACCAATGCCAAAAACAATAATATCCGAATGGCAAAACCATTCGTTAGTCAAAAAAAATTAAGTGGCAAAAATTCAGAAACTGAAAAAGGTAAAAAAAAAGGTTTAAAAGATATAATATAAAAGGAGGGAGGAAACAAAAAAAAAATCGAACGAACAAAAAACTTGGGTATCACCAGTGCCAAAGAAAAAAAAAGGAAAACTAGCGGTTTATTTTATCCGTAATGAAGGGTACAAAGGTTTTTTCATACCTGGAGGTCAAGCCCCGGGTAGGGGACAGGATAGGAACGGGTTCAGAAACAGCACGCAGCAGGTGGTGTCTGGATGGGGAGTGTCTTTTGGGGAAACTGTTTTCCGTGCGAAGGTTTATTATTGTATTTTTTGCAAAACGGATGCACGACGTTCCTCTCCTGTCCTCAAGAGTTTCCAACTTTGCTTCTTTTAGAAGGTGCGAGTATGGTACCTTAACTTCTTCAAAAATAATTCTCAGGGCTCTTTTTTGAATGGATTAAATTTTTTCTGATTCATCACGGGAGATGCCAGGATGCCAAACTGGACAAGCATATTCAAGATGCGGGCGGACAAAAGAAGTACAGATCCTTAAGGAATGGGATGGGGGACGTTAAATTTATATAAGAGCTTAAGGAGAAACATGGAAGCATTAGCTCTATGAACAATATCTTTAACGTGGATATTCCACTTTAAATTAGAGGAAATTGTAACACCAAGTAATTTAAAGGAAGAAACAGAAATATCTGAGGGGATAGGGTTGAGGAAAAGTGGTGATTTTTTAAGGAAACATATTGGCGTTATCATAGACTTAGACGGGTTTACTCTCATGTCTATGTTTGCAGCGTCATCTGCAATATCATTGAGGATGCTTATAGGGTTGCTTGCTAAGTTTCTGTAGCAGGTTTCAACAACCATTAGGTCATCCACAAATTTCTATTAATCGGGAAATTCCTTAGCGAGGCTATTTATCATAACAGAAAACAGGAGGGGACCTAAGAGAATACCTTGAGGTACTCCATTGTGGAGAGGGAGGGGACTGGAATAATGATTCTGATATTTGACCACTTGTGATCTATTTCATAAAAAGGAGGCAGCCAATTTAACCAGGAAATAATCAATATTAAAATCAGTTATAAGTATCTCAACCAAAATATTGTGGTTAACAAGGTCAAATGCTTTTTGAAGGTTAATGGAAATTAAATTTAGCCAGCAATTAGGGTTTTCGAGAATTTTCCCAATTGGGTCAATAAGAAAAACAATGTAATGGGAAATAGAAGTGGATTTGATGTTCCAGAATTGTCTCAGGTCAGTGAGAGGTAGGATTTTTTCCTTTAACCAGTCTGCAAGGAATCCTTCATATAGTTTGGAGAATATAGGAGTGAGTAAAATAGGACAAACACCTTCAAAACCCGGTTTTCTGTCTTTCTTTTTCAAGGGGGTTATGAAACTTTGTTTCCAAGTTTGCGGATATTGGCCAGACTCAGTAGTTTCATTGAAAACAACACAAAAGGGCTTTGAAAGGAAGTCACTGAAAGCACTAATTAGAGGAAAAGGAATATCTAAAAGCCAGACACTTGTTTTTCGTACTTTCCAATTCTTCGTTCGATCTCAGACGGAGATATGGAGGGGAAAGCAGGTAGGAGATCATCAGTAGGTAATTGGTAAGACAGTGCCGGAAGGCTCTAGACAATGGAGGCAAGGAACATACTTAGATTATTAGCAGTAACTTCTGGGGATTTCAGTAGGTTGAAATCAAGCTGGTCTAGACTCCTACCACAGAACTTCTTTATTTCAGAATACCAATTTTTTGGTTTATTGGTAAACAATTCTTTGATCTTATTCTTGTTGTAGCATCGGGCAGATTTACGTATTTCCTTTTTAATTGCTTTTCTTAGTATATTTGCTTCATCCAGTTTACCATTTCTGAAAAGATTCAATCTTCTCTAATTAGCACTTTTATGGGCTGATTAATGAATGGTTTGTCACTGGAGCACTTTTTAAATATTTTTTCTGGGAAAGAAAGTAGATATTTATCATTTAGCAACAGCGATTTAAGTTCCTTTAGGATATTAAGCATCCTAGGTCTTGAATTTGAAGAAGAGGGGTGCGAGGTGAAGGTAAAACAGGTGAATTTAAAGAATTTACCTGTATGGTTGAAATGTTCTTAGAGGAGTAGTCAGGACAACACCAGCTTTCACTCCAATAAGCTATATCAATTTTGGAACACTTTTCCGCTGCTGCATGGAATGAGCAATTGCACGCTCCACATTTCACAGAGTTCGAAAAGACTCTTAGCCTACATTCGGGACAAATAAGTCTTTGTCTAACCATCTTTTTGTAAGAGGTTAATGGTCTGAAAAATAAACTTGGTTTACCGGGTAACAACCAAAGTGTTCACAGGCTGGATCCAGTATTTTGCAGTAAGCTATTAAGTATTTGCAGATGTTATTAAGATGTTATTTTTATTTGTTTTTTTATTGTCTTTATATGTTGTGTTTATTTTAATTTAAATTAATTTTTTTCTCATTGATAACGGCTCCCTGATGCGGCAGGGGCGGATCAAGGATTTTTTTTTAGGGTGGGTGGGGGGCCGCAAAATAAGTTGATCCGATATACTTGCGTTAGGAGCAAGTTTAATTAATGCAAACTTGAGTTAATTAAGTAAATTACACTACTTTAAGCTATGTTAGGGGGGTGGAGTAAACCCCCTCGCCCCCCTTTGGATCCGCCACTGTGAAGCGGAGTCAAGATTTTCGGATTTTTCCTATTTAAATTTTTTTGTTGTTTTATTTTTTTTTTCTCTTCCACTGTTGTATTTAACATATACCCGTTTTTCTTTCTCTTAAATTATGATATACACCCTTGAAATTTACCGCTTAAATTTGAGCAACAAAAATGACAAGCAATGATTTCCATTGTGGATCCTTTTCATCCATATTGTTGATCAGCAAAACCTTTGCTGGTTGCTAGAACAAAATTGTTGATCAACAATGTCTCGCCAGAACAGATTGTTGATGAACAGTGTTCCTCATGGTTCGTTCACATTGCGAAAATTCATGCGGATTTAGCAATAGGGCTGGTCAGTCCTGACGTCACACACCTATCTTGACGCTTTAAATTCAAAATCTGGGTGAAACGTGGGAACTAAATACAAGGATAATTTATATAAATTTGCTTTTTTCTGCTTAAAGCTTATCCAATTGACTTCGAAGAAGCCCCTTAGGTAGGTTTCACAAGAAATGTAGGCAAAGTGATACTGATCATTGGTGTTTTGCACCTGGGTCAAGTTTGGCAAAGGTACATTTCTCAGCTGAAATCATCAAGATTGTATCAGGATTCTTCTATGATGATTTAATTTACTCAGGGATCAGCAGCTACCCATATCCAGAGGGAGGGGCAGCAACCCTTCGTTGATTGAGAGGGGCAGTGGTGGTGGTATTTATTTAGCCTTGGCCCCCTCATAAGGAGACATGTTAAGAAAACAATTCTTACTTTAAAATATGTATAATGATCCTAGTTCTTATATTATCCAAGGGGAGAACCTTTATCATCAAGTCTTTCCTCTAAAAATCCTCAAAAGTGAAAAAGTTTCCAAATATCACCACCTTCTTAATTCAATGCTTAAGTCTTTTGAAATTGCCGCTGTAAACTGCTGCCAAATAAGTTGTTTTATAGATAGCGTTTAGCACGTGTTTAACACGTGTGTCAAAAAACGTGTTTAAAGAAAAAGTAGTGGTATATTGACATTATAGAAAGTTGTTAACCTAACCTAACCTAACCTAACATAATGAAAATGAAAAATTTTTTTTCATGAAAAACTACTTTTTCATTTCTTTTCATAACCTAACCTAACCACTGCTATTAATATTTTGTATTTATGCTACTGCTATTAATATTTTGTATTTACGCCACTGCTATTCTCCCTTCGCCACTGCTATTCGCCCTTCGCCACTGCTATTTAAAAATAAAAATAAAATAAAAAGACCAGCATGAGCGCTATCTATAAAAGAACTTATTAGGTGGCAATTTAAAGCGGCAATTTAAAAAGACTTAGCATTGAATTGAAAGCGTGGTGATATTTGGAAACTTTTTCTCTTTTGAAGATTTTTAGAGGAAAGACTTGATGATAAAGGTTCTCCCCTTGGATAATATAAGAACTAGGATCATTATACATATTTTAAAGTAAGAATTGTTTTCTTAACATGTCTCCTTATGAGGGGGCCAAGGCTAAATAATTACCGTGGTGGTGATCATAGGCTATATCATGAACATTTCTATATGTAAAACCAAACATAATTAAAGTGATTATTGTCAAATCAAATTATTCTCAAATCCAAGCTCCAAAATTTAAATCTGATTTATAAATTATATTATATATATATATATATATATATATATATATATATATATATATATATATATATATATATATATATATATATATATATATATATATATATATATATATATATATATATATATATATATATATATATATATATATATATATATATATATATATATGTAAAATATGAAGTATTACTCATGAATTCATAAGTCAGATTTGATTTTTTTTTTTTTTTTTTGCCTAGATTTGCAAGTAGGCCTAATTTTAAAGCTTTTGATTTGACAATAATTACTCTGATCATGTTTTGCTTTACTTGTGAAAGTATTCATCATATATGATCATCCTCACCTCCGTCTCGGTCAACAAAGGGTTGCTGCCCCCCTGGATATGGGTAGCTGCTGAATCTTGAATAAATTAAATATTAATACTATCAAAAGTTATTATGGCTAGCCTAGGCAAGGTAGGTTACTGGCAACTGACAAACTTATCTGAGCATTATATAAAGCATTTGTGGGGGAGGGGTAACTAGACTGTTGTAGGTGAAGGTGAATATGTAGTTGTGATTTATATAGTGACAATAGTCACTTTGATCATATTTTGTTTTACTTATAGAAATATTCATCATAGCCTATAGCTTGAAGATTTCAGTTGAGAAATGTACCTTTGCCAAGCTTGACCTAGGTGCAAAACACCAATGATCAGTATCATTTTGCATACATTTCTTGTGAAACCTACCTAAGGTGTTGCTTTAAAGTCAATTGAATAAGCTTTAAGCAGAAAAAAGCAAATTTATATAAAGTATGCTTGTATTTGGTTCCCACGTTTCACCCAGATTTTGAATTTAACCCGTCAAGCTAGCTGTGTGACGTCACACTGACCAGCCCTATCCGTGCGGAAATTCCGTCCGTTTTCGTGCTAGAAAAAATCTCTAGCTTTCCGCACGTTTTGGTCAAATCAGGACGGAATCTTGGCAAGATTTTTAAATGAATAAAATAATGAGCATGGATTATCAAAAACTACACGATCTTATAACTTTGGTTCAAGGCTACCCCAGCTAGTATGATCCTGCGCACCCAGGCTATAAGAAAACTAAGAAAAACGGTGTCATTTGGCTCTCTATTGCTTAACAGCTTTCAGAAGAGGGTAAGAACATAGGTCATGCTATTGCAATAATTTGAAATCTTTGCCTTAAAACGCAGCGTTATTTTAGCCATAGTTCGAACAGAAACGGACGGATTTCCGCAATTTGTAAACGAACCATCAATGTGGCAAGAAAATTTGTCCTTATCCTTAGGGATTTTAATTAATTTATCCTTAGTTATTTTAGTTGCAACGATTTGCTTTCAAAAATCTGTGAGCGTGTTTTTGTGGGTCAAATTGTAATGGAGGAGACAAGACAATCCAAAGGTAATAAGCTGACTGAATTAAAATTGGGTCAATTCAATATTCAGGTATTGAAACTGTTCATCTTAGCCAAATTTTTTTCCTTCTACCATAGGCCAAGGTTAAAAGTAAGTAAATTTGGGTAAATAGGTTATTTACAAAATCATATTATTGAGTTACGACTAAAGTGAATATACCACTCGATGCCTTTTTTATGCTCTTGGTATTTGTTTAGCCTTGTGTCAGCTGATAAGGAGACATGTTGAGAAAACATTCTTACTTTAAAATATGTATAATGATCCTAGTTCTTATATTATCCAATGGGAGAACCTTTATCATCAAGTCTTTCCTCTAAAAATCCTTCTTTTTCCAGCTTAAAATAAAAAGTTTCCAAAACCCACATTGCTGAGATTCAATGCTTAAGTCTTTTTAAATTGCCGCTATAAATTGCCACCTAATAAGTTCTTTTATAGATAGTGTTCATGCCAGTCTTTAGTGTTCATATTTTGATATTCGCCCTTCACCACTGCTCTTTAAAAAAAGTTTTAAAAAGACTGGCATGAACGCTATCTATAAAACAACTTAGGCTATTAGGTGGCAATTTAAAAAGTCTTAGGCCTTGAATCTTAGCAGCATGGGTTTTGGAAATATTTCCTTTTTAGCTGGAAAAAGAAGGATTTTTAAAGGAAAGACTTGATGATAAAGGTTCTCCCGTTGGATAATATAAGAACTAGGATCATTATACATATTTTAAAGTAAGAATTGTTTTCTTAACATGTCTCCTTATCACGTGACACAAGGCTAAACAAATACCATGCTCTTTACAAATATAATAATCCTTTTTGTTGGAAATGAATTTTAGCCCCCACCCTTATATATATCATTTCAGGGTATATATTTGCAAATTAGGGGGGTGGGGGTAATTTTATGGTAAATTTTTACCAAATCATATTATTGACTTACAAATAAAGTGAATATACCACTTGATGCCTTTTTTATTGCTCTTTCCAAATATAATAATCATTTTTGTCTGAATTGAATTTTACCCCCACCCCTATAGGCCTATATACCAATTCAGGGTATATATTTGCACATTAGGGGGGGGGGGGGGGGGGGGGTGGAGGCAAATTTTATTTGTGATGTAAATGGGAGGTAAGTTTAAACTTTACCCCCACCCCCTAATATGCAAATATATACCCTGAATTGGTATATAGGGGGTGGGGTAAAATTCATTCCTGACAAAAATGATTATTATATTTGAAAAGAGCATAAAAAAAGGCATCAAGTGGTATATTCACTTTATTTGTAAGTCAATAATATGATTTGGTAAAAATTTACCAATTTTATTTCTGATGTAAATGAGAGGTAAGTTAAAACTTTTCCCCCCACCCCCCTAATGTGCAAATATATACCCTGAATTGGTGTATATAGGGGTGGGGGCTAAAATTCATTTCTGACAAAAATTATTATTATATTTGTAAAAAGCATAAAAAAAACCCTAATGTCCAAATATAAAGTTAAAGTTATTTACCATATGTCACTCTTATTTCAACCTTTCTACCTGTAAACTGAATCAACAGTCACAAAATCAAGAAAGAGAAAAATTCATGAGAAATATATAATTTGGGCTATATTTTTGTACTCTAGGGTATTAAATCAGTTGGCAAACCATTGGAACAATACTCTGTAAATTAATTAGTACAAAAACTTTAAATCAACTGATTCAGATATGATTTATACATCTATCTGAAAGCTCTGTCACTGCTTGTTTTCATACACTTTGAAATTAGGCTAAAATCAATATTCCTAATATGAGGGCTATTTGGAAACTAGGAAACATTTCCATCTGATGCTGCTAGGCTCATGATGATCACATATGTTTTGGTATGCATGTGCTTGTAGCTTCAGTCAACATCCAGCCATGAGAACAAGAATATCTCTGCACTGCCCATTTCCCCAATATTCCAATTTAAAATGTGCACTATAATTTCAAATCCTACCAGGTGTGAAGTGCAGTCTGTAATATTTTTTTTATTAGCAAAAAACAAAAAACTGATAGAAATTCATCAGCAACTGTGCAAAGTGTATGGCAACAATGTAATGAATGAAAGTTCAGTAAAAAATGGTGTATCTGGTTTCAAAAATGGCCAAACCAACATGCATGTTGAAGAGAAGAGTGGACACCTGAGCATTGTGACAGATGATCTTCTTGCCAAAGTTGATGAGAAGATTTGTGAAAACCATTGCTTCACAATAATGGAGCTTTCACTCTGCTTCCCATAAGTTTCACAGACTTTGTTGTTCTGTGACTCACAAGCTTGGCTACCATAAATTTTGTGCAAGATGGGTGCCAAAAATGCTTACAGACCTCCATAAAGGTCAGTGAATGGAAGCAGCCATAACATTTCTTGATGCCTACCACACACATGGTGATTCTTTACTGGATCAAATTATAACAGGTGATGAGACATGGGTGAAGCTCATCAATTGCAAGACAAAATTGCAGTCCATGGAGTGGGGGCACACAAGTTCCCCCAAAAACCCAAAAGTTTTTTGCAATCCTTGTCAGCAATGAATATTATGGCTACTGTTTTTTTGGATAGGCAAGGTGTGCTGCTTATTGACTTTCTTGAGCATGGTGCAACAATCAAGTCTGATTGGTACTGCCAAACATTGTGCAAGCTTAGAAGAGCAATGCAAAACTTGGCCAAGGAAAGCTATTGTCAAAAATTTTGATTTTTCATGACAATGCCCAACCTCACACAGCAAATAAACTGCAGAACTTCTTAACTCATTCAAATGGGAGATTTCCCCACATCCACCCTACAGACCTGACCTAGCACCAAGTGATTTTCACTTGTTCCCAGCATGCATTGCTGAGTGGCTGAGAATACAGGTGGCAGATTTCTATGATGAAGGAATTTCAAAGCTTGCCCACCACTACAATAAGTGCCTTAATTTGTTTGGTGACTATGTAGAAAAGTAGCATTTTAGTCACTCTTTCAGATGTATAAAATAAAATATTTTTCCTGTACCTAGTTTTTGTTTTATTACAAAACGTTCTCTAGTTTTTGAATAGCCCTTGTATATTAAAGTACTTTTCCAACACTCACAACAATGAACCTTCAAATGACATGCCAAAACAGTTTTCTAACATGTACTTTTGTTTACATACTCTGACATCTTAACTGAAAAACCAACATAGGAAACAACTGGTTTTCCAACAGGCATCAGACCAGTTCCTTTTCATTTAAACCTTCAGATACTTGTATTGAAAACAAATAAAATTATGATATCAAAAAGTAAAAAAAAATGTTACAAAAGAAACAGTTTTAACTAAGAAGGTAGAACTTCTACTCTTATAAACATGTTTGGCAGTAAACGTTTTTTTCTTTTTTACTTGAAGTGTTTTTTTCTTTTTTACTTGAAGAACTCATTTAGCTCATTTGATGATCCAGCTTAATTTGTTGACAGATCTTCAGGGATACATCACCAATGCATATGTCCCTCACACCTGTCACATATCACCAAAAAGCATCCATGACCATTCCCTGCTTTGTGGCAATAAATACAACACCAACTATTGCCACCAACACCAGCAATCATTGTAGGTTTATTTGTACCTTAGCAAAAATGGACAATTTAGCTTGAGTATTATGTCCTATGCTTGATAAAAAGAAGCTAAATTAAAGTACAACTGCAAACCTGAAAGAAATTCAAAGTTCTAGACTGAAAATCTAACCCTAGTTTCAAGTATGAATATGGTGATTTATTTTTTTTTTAAATTTGTTCTTGAATTCCATCAGTTTTGCCTCATAGTGTGATGGTGAGGGGGGGGGGGATAAAGTGACAATTTTTTCCAAATTTAAGTTCTCAGAGACAATTACAGTCTTGTGTATAGGCATTACTTGCTAAAATGCTTTGGAGGGAGTGAGGGATTTTTACCAAATGTCTGGTTATTTTCACTTAGTGTTTTTAATTTATGATTAACATGTTATCTGTTTCAAATACAATACATAAAATCACTGTACAAGTTGGTAAAACTGCTGCATTTACCAACCAAGATTATGATTTTGGTATAGGTCATATTACTATTTTCATGTTCTTTCTTTAACCAAATGGAAAATTGTGGCATCATTTGTAAAGTTATGGCAAGAGTCAATAAAACTGCTGTATTTGCTAACAAAGCTCAGGATTTCTATAGATAAAATCACAGTTTTTTTTGTGGTCTTTATTTAACAAAAAAAAAAAAAATTGGTGGTGTTGGAAAAATTGTGGCACTTCACAAAGCACCACAATTTTATCAACTTATGTATCTTTTTACCAAATACCCAAAATATTTGGGGGGAAGATTAATTCATTCATTTCATTTTTATTAGTACTATAAAAAATAGATGGATGGATAGCTGAGCTTGTAGGAGGCCCTATCAATACAGCAGCAATTTCAATCCAAAAAAAAACTAATATAAAATAAAGCTATACATCAATACATAACAAAAAGGGGCAAAACTTATGGACAAAGATAAAAAAGAATACCAAAATATAGTAATCTCAATACAGTTTAAGAAACCCACAAGCAGAATTGAACAATATCAGAAAAGACCTCTCACACAAAATATTGGAGTGAAGAGAATTCCATAGCTTAGTAGCTAGATAAACTGGGGAACACTAGGAAAAAGAAATTTGAAACAGCAGAAGTTCAATGGGTAGATGGGATTTACAAAGGGAAAGGGAAATGTTTGAAGATGGAGCTCTTTTGAAAAGACTAGATAGGCTTGTAGGAAGGGAACAATGTAAAAATTTATAAGCTAGGAGGAGATATTTCTTTTTTTTACCAGTGAATCAAATTTTTTAGAACCCCAAAACACACCCAAAATTTTAATTACCTGAGTTTGTGGACTAAGGATATTATCAAAATACAAATTCCATATACAAGGAAAAATAACCAGGGAGCAATGACCTGCTTTAAACATTATTGTACACTTTTAGATGCATTAACAACCATTTTGTTTGCAAGTCACCACAAGCTAACTTTATAGATAACCCTCTGTGCTAATGATGTAATGTTTACCTCATTTTAAGCACAAATAAAAATGTTTGTGTCATCAGCAAGTTGCACTCTCTGACATACCATTTTCTTTGAGGTTGTTGATGAAGAGAAGAAACAGTAGCAGACCCAGAGTTGACCCCTGGGGAACTTCACTTTTTACAGGCAGACAGTGTGATTCGATGCCATCAATCTCTACATACTGGTAATGATCTGAAAAATATGATTCAAACCACCAGAGCAACACTCCTCTTATTCCATACCTTTTTGCAACAATAATGGATGGTTGACCATGTTAAAAGGTTTGGAAAAATCCAGGAAAATACCAATTACCTTAAGTGATTTGCAAATTTAACAGATCCAGCATGGACCTTATTTCTCTCCAAAGTGTATATTAAGGTAATTAAGTCCAATATCAAGGTTCCATCTTATGAACTCAGTTGTATCAACTAGAGCATACCCCATGGAGAATCTAGCTCTAAAGCCAAACTGAGAGTTGGATAATACATGGGCGCCATCCTCACACGTAACTGCCTGAAAAGGATGTACAAGTCTATTATACATCAACTTTTCAAGAATTTTTTAGAGGACAGGCAGTAGAGAAATAGGCCTACAATTTGATATCTGAGATGGGTCATCCTTCTTGTGGAGAGGCACAATGCTTGCAATTTTATAAGCTTCTGGAACATAACCAGAAGAGAATGATAGGTTGAAAATATGTGACGGTGGCAGAAATATTGTCAAAGCAGCTTGTTTCACAATTAAGCTACACAATTCACTTGCATCCTCACTCCTAGAACTATTAAAACTATAAATTACCCTATTAATTTCTTCCGGAGAGCAAGGAATTATGAATAAAGATTCCACAACAGATGGTGAACCAACTGCTGGCTCAGGCAAAACTGGGGGAACAGGTAAATCTAAAAAGAACTTATTGAATCTATTAACAGCTTCTTCTGTTGAGAATTTGGACTTGCCAGAATGGAAGGAAGATGGGAGTTTTGTTCCTTTCTGACTTTGGCTGATGGCCTTGTTGATGACAGACGAAACATTTTATGTTTTATCCACAAAATACTTAAACAAAGCTGTAAATCTTACAGCTGCACAATCCACATCCTTCACTTCCAAAATACTGCTGCAATCACGCAAGGAAAGCTCTCTACTGAAAATAGAAATATTAGTTTTAGAATAAGCTTGGGTAGGTGTAACAGAGTTTTTAGTTCCATGATCTAGGAGAAACAGGCCTTCTCACACCAGGAAAAGATAAGAAAATAGGGAAATGGTCAGAAAGATCAGAAACGAGTATACCAGCAACAATGAGATTTGAAAACATATAGTATAAAAAATATTTTTAATTAAAGTCACATAATTTCTAGCTTTAACACACTGAGTTGGGAATAATATAGAGGGAAGTAGACTATTAGGTGTTAGAGTCTCAAAAAACAAATTTACTCTGTTATCTCCTCCAAGCTGGAGCAAGTTAATATTAAAATCACCCAAAAGACATATTTCTTTAGCAGAAGTTATATCAAGCTGAGCAAGAAAATGGTTAAGGGATGAAGAGAAGAGATCTGAAGGGTAAGGAGGGGGTTTATAAAACAAAGCAACAAATTTACATTCTATATCAACATCTAATAATTCAATAATAACAGAGTAAATGGCACAATTATTTGCAACTTTTGAAAAAAAAACACTAAAGGTCTGGTCTTCTCACATATTTCAGATGACTTTGCACAAACATGGTAACACCACCAGAACATTTTATAACCTTTCTAGGTACATTTATTGCTTTGTATCCTTGTAGAGAGTAATTAGGAAGTTTCCTCTACATCACTCAACCATGTCTCAGATAGTCCAATTACATGGTAAGGGCACAGGTTTAGGCAGGAATCACCTAATAGAACAGATAGACCATCCCATTTAGACTTCAGTCCCTGGATGTTCAGAGAAAACACATTGAAGGATTCCTTAGTCAACATTGATGGAGCAATTTTTGTAAAATATTCATCAACATCATAATAAGTTCAGGAAGACAGTGCAAGGTTATTCAAGACTTCAAAAACTTTTCACTTTCTGGATAAGGGTCCTCAAAATGTGGATTTTTTAACAGAGAATTATTTCAACAGGGGAAATAAACTCACATTCTCAAACGTTGTTTACATGACAAAAATATGATAAAAATCAGGCGACATGAATTTGATATGATCCCTAGCAAACATATAGAAATATCATCGGGAAGGTATATATCATTCAATGTATTGGCCCAAAGTATAATGTGGCACCATTCAAAATTGTGTAAAGACAGTAAAGAATAATAGAGGAATATGTAAGTTCATAAAGTAAATTCTCACAGAAACAATTTGATGTGTTATAGCAAAATAAATTCAAATCCATCACTTTAGTTTTCTGAATTTGTAGCACACAAATCGATTTCATTTTGATCATTGAACTTAACTGCTCTTCCAGATTGGGTTTCATACAGGATAACCTTTACTAGACAAAACATTACGCAAGCCAAGCTTCGACTTGGCATATGAAAGAAGCTGTAGGTGTGGTTTTGTAAGCATCTCAGAAAACAGTATCTATCCTTTCAAATCCTTCTTTTGTGTGAGAAGCAGTTGACAAACTCATAAGTTGCAAAATTCTACAACTATGGGTCTGGGTTTGGCGGATGGTTTGCCAATTCTTTCGGCTGATACAACATCAGACTGGGTAGGCCTAATTGGTATGCCAGGAAGTTTCCCAGCACATAGTGACATGAACCATCTTGGGACCAACACTATTCAACATTTATATTAATGATGCACCAACCACAGTCAAAAATTAAATAAGTCTTTATGCTGATGACTCCAAATTCATTGGACCTGTTGATACACCCAATAAGAGAGCATCTATGCAGAATGACCTAAGGGTACTTTCCCAGTGGGTAACTTTGTGGAGGCTTGAATTCAATGTAAATAATAGTTGAATAATCCACTTTGGAAAGAAAAAGGAGAAATGCCCTTATCATATGTTAGGAATGGATGGATCAAGACAGACTATCATCTTGTCTGAAAAGGAGAGAGGCTTGGGGGTCATAGTTGATAAAGAATTAAAATTCACTGTGCAGACACAGACAGCTGTAGCTAAAGCACTCCAAACCTTGGCATTATAAAAAGAACAATCACTCGTAGGTCGTAGGTCACCTATGGTGATGACTAAATTATATAAGGCATTAGTCAGGCCTAATTTGGAGTTTGGCATGTGTGTTGCTAGCCCCCTCAACAAAGGTGATCAGCAGAAGTTAGAATCCAGTTCAGAAATGGGTTACAAAAGCAATTGACAGATTCAAATATTTAAAGTATTTATCCCATCTGAAGAGACTGAAACTCCCCACTCTTGTCTATAGACATAAAAGGGTTGATATTATTATGACGCATAAGCCCCTGAATTCTAACTCTCGAATAAATAAGCCATTTCAACTTGACAAATCTGCCAGAACTAGGGGGCGCAATCGGAAACTAAATCAGAAGAGAGCTGTCACTAGACTATGTAATAACTTCTTCACTAAAGAATTGTGAGTTTGTGAAATTTGCTCACCAAAGAAGCAGTCTTTAAAAGAGCCATTGATGTAGAATGGTCATTGAAGCCATGGCGAACTGAGTGGGATGCTGTTGAGATGTCCAATCATCATCATCACTAAAAAGCAATTCTACAGGATTCAATCCTTATTTTGCTGAACAATGCGATTTAAGGTAATGAATTGACTTTCAGTATTTTCAATGGATGCCTCTTCTTTTACCCCAAAGATAATAATTTGGTTGCTTAAAGCCTGCTGTTCAAAAGGGTCATTTAATCTTGCTATGTTGGACTGGACAGGCCTGGAAGAGCTTTCAAGGTCTTTCATGGATGACTCTAAAGTAGCCAAAGAAGATTCAATAGAAAATATACGTTTGTTATAGCTTTCAAGGGTTTTATCCGCTAGATTACTAAGACCTAAATTGAGGCCAGTATACACATCCTGCTTGCTTGCATCCAGCTTATCCAAAGAAATAGTGACATCATGTTGCATGAATGCCTGTTCCTCTTTCATTTTAATCACTGCCTCATCTACCTGGGTAGAGATCTTATCCAATGTGAGGTCATCAAGTAACCCTGTATCTGAAGATTTAAGGTTGTCAGGTTGCAGTGAATCTGCTAGCATTTTATGCTTGGTTTTTATACTATTTGTGTGGTTAGTGAGCATGAGTGGTTGCTCTGAAACAGATTCTGATTCAGAGAATCGGAGTGACCTATTAGACCTTAGTTCATGGGATGGCTTGAGTTGACTTTTCATTTCTTACCTCATGAAAACAACAAAACAGGTACAGAGTAAGCAATGGTACAAGGCAGAATATGGTCCACAATCTAGCAGCAAATTGCAAATAGCAAAGCAGGAGGTTTTGCAATTCAAAGAATGTAAAGCAGTCAGCAAAAAGCATGAAGCATCAACAGTAACAGTGGCGTTAACCCAAGGATCGATTACTGTAGGCAACTTACAAGTTAAAATTGGTATAATTCTCACCTGATGAGTCATTGTTGGTTATGTCAGAAAACCTCAAATGTATTCAGTTAATTTTAGCCACATCTTTACCAAATTACAAAAATAGGATGTGTTGTTTAGTTTTATGTATGCACTCTACCATACTGGTCATACTGGTGGGATGCATCAATACTACCCAGTGAACAGAAGAAAAAGCTAAAAATAAAAAAATAAAAGGTTGGAAGGCATTACTATTGATTGATAAAAACAAATAAATAACTTTCTTGCGGAAAATACTAGGCCAAAATGTTGGAATGATGTTAAAAAACAAAGTGTTCTAAATATGAGAGACTAAAATTTGCTTCAAAAGTTCATTAAAAAGCCTTCAAGCACTTTACAAATAGAAACAGAATGAAATCTTAGTAGAAAAGGGGAGAAAATCAGCAAAGTAATACCATACCTTGTGCTGTCTTTTGCATTTTTACAAGCTTTGCTCAGGGAGTCAATGCTTGTTTCACTGGATTAATCAAAAAAAACTTTTTGCACAAAATGAGTTTTTCAAAAAAAAAAAAGTAAAGAACTCCATTAAACCAAAAATGAACAAAAATAGAATCAAATAATCTACCAAGCATACAACTACCACAAATCAGTATTAATAAATAATGAAAACCAAAACAAACAGAAATTAAAATAAGTCAAACTCAAAACGAGGAGAAATTAATCTGAGTAGGGTACTAAACCCTATGCTTTCTAAAAGCTAGAATATAATTTGTACTTTATTGAAAAAAATTCATATGAATTTACTGAAAAAAATTTGCATTGTCAGTTTAATATACATAATGCTGATATTTATTCCTTAAAATCTTAATTAATTTTTGATTTCTTAAAGTTATAAAAGTGAAAACATTTAAAAGAATTTTTTTCAGTAAAAGTACAAATTATATTCTGGGCTTTAGAAAGGCATAGGGTTTAGAACCCTACTCAGATTAATTTCTGCTCGTTTTGAGTTTGACTTATTTTAATTTCTGTTTGTTTTGCATTTCAATTATTTATTAATACTGATTTGTGGTAGTTGTATGCTTGGTAGATTATTTGATTCTATTTTTGTTCATTTTTTGTTTACTGGAGTTCTTTCCTTTTTTCTTTAAAAAATTTGTGTTGTGCAAAATTTTTTTTTGATAAAAATGTCTGTTTGTTTTATATTGACATAGTCTTTTTCAGAGAGGAGAAGAAAGACTGAGCCTCTTCTGATGTTAGCTGAGCACTGGTGACTTTGTTGACAACCATTCACTACTGCAGGTCTAACAAGCACCATAGTCGATTTTTGTCTTAAACTTTTGCTTTTCTCTGCAAAAGGAATTTAGGTCTACATTTCCTGCTGGCAAACAATTCATCTATGCAGTCTGCATAAAGAGCTAGCAGAAACAGATATTCCTTATATTATATGGAAAAGCAGTCCATACAGCTGAAATATTGATTATGCTTGCCTAAAGCTCCTTGCTTGGTTGCCTGTTTATATCTCACCAAAAGTAAAAAAATTTTTGGTTTTTGGTTGGAGGTTTCTCCTGTCCAAGAAGGCCTACTCCATTGATGATAAAATTCTTGAGGGCGGTTGGCTCAAATCTATTCTTGATGGTTTTAAATGTGGTAATAACAAGTCTTGACGTTCTTTGCATTCTGGACATTGCAGGGTGAAGGAGTTGAAGAGCCAGTGTACAAATCAATGTCAATGAAAATTACCTGCTTAGTGTAGATGCTTTGGGTGCTTGGCTATTCGAGTTTGAAGACTCTTTAACTGTGTTTTTTTTTGCATCAAGATTTGGTTTATAATCGTGGCATTGCTGCCTAAAGTATGAATCCACACTTCCTAAAGGGATCTTATGCAAGACTTTTGTGACAATCTGTTCAAAAATGCGGGTTTAGTTTAAGGAAAATGTCAGGTTTAGTGACTTAGATAATTTTTCTGTTTGTATTTCGAAACACCATAAAAACCAATTCTTGTGATATGTCTACTGTATCAAATTCCGTTTTTTAGCGTTTTTGGTTTTTACTATGAGTTGCGTCCTTCCTACAGGTTGTTACCACAAAATGTGTTGAAAAGTTCAATGGGTTTTCCAATTGAAGTATTCATCATAAATATTGAGTAAATCCTAGAAAAATGGCAAGAAAACTTAGCAAATGCAGTTTCTATTGTTAATGTGAAAGATAACTGAAAAAAAAGTTTGATAAATTCTAAAAAAAATTGGATAGAAAAATGATAAAATCGGATGGAGAGCCTTAACAGTATGTGAGAACTCGAAACGACGATTTTTTTAACCACCGAGCTACAGCGATTCCAAGTTTACTTCTGCTCCCTTTAGTTTCTATGATCGATCGATATTGCTAAGGTTTGACAAGCTGCAAAATTATAAGCAAGTCTGCTTCTCTTGAGACATGAGTCTCCTTGCTGAGGCTGACTGTCTGGAAATCAAGTGAAGTCTATCGGTGATCACATTATCTCTGGTAGTTTTCTGCAACTTTGCCAGGTGTGCGAAATCAACTTTTTTTTTCAACTGTGGTATTTAACTCTTGATTGTATTTCTCCACCCTCCATGGTTCAATGGCGTCTGCAGATTGGTGATTATCACGCTAGATAGGCTCAAAACACACCTCCGAGATAAGATAGGAGAGGGCAAGGTTGAATCTACATAGAGGTCTTGTGTTGTATCCCCACTGTTCGTCACAGTAGAATCCTTGAACATTCTGAATACTTGGACACTCTTTGATCTTTGGGACTATGAGAATTGTGTAAGTATTTGTTCCCCACCATACAACTTCAAAAAAATTGATGATTGGAATTGACATCTTCTTGATAGCAAGGTGTGAAGCATGGATATTTTCAATCTTACAGTTTGCATGCTATATGAGATGACAAGATGGTCATTCTTTTATTGATGACATAACAACAACACTTAAGATTACTTGTCACTTTAAGAATGTGCTATCAAAGAAGGTACTTACAGTGATTATGTGTTTCGTAATCTGATTCAAGGTTAGCGATTAGCAGCTCTTTATTTTTTTTTTATTAATGAGCTGATTATTTTATCTTTTTAGTAGCTTAGTAATAAAGACAGCTCAAAAGGGAATGTCCATCGTAATATGTTCCTCTCTGGAATTCCCTGGACTGCTCTGCGGCTAGCTTTCAGGTTTTGGAGCCAACTTCTAAGTCTGTTATCTAAGTACCTTCGCCATTAGCTTTCCTAGGTGTGTACCAAAGTTAACATCTATATTTCATGTAGTTTCCTTATTCCCTTTCTGAAAATCGGCAATCATACGCAGGTTCCACTCACTAGGCCAAATTTCAGATCGAAGAAACCGGGCTTGGGACTGTAAGAATCTCAAAGAAAAATGTTACAATGTTACGCTTCTACTATACTTCCATAGAGCTGCTGGATACCATCAGGACAAGGTGCTGAACATCCCTTCATCTCTTTAAACTTTTCCGTGACTTATCTACATTACTGGCTCAATAAGCACATCTTCTCTCCTTCGTAAGGGTCCATAAACTTGATCTTGATACTCTTCTTTCAAATTATTCTTCTAACCCCATATTTTGTTGTGCTTTCATTATCGTCTATCCCTTCCTCCCAACTTTCTTACCCCATACAATTCTTCCTTATACTCTCTCCTAATTCTCTATACAGCGTCCCCACAAAATGAAACCAAAATCTTCCTCTTTCCGCATCTAAGGGGCCAGATAGTATGGTCCCTGAAGCCTGCCGAAACCCCTCCCAGACGCTTCCTTCGTTCGCCCTAGTGGTTAACCTTTCTGACCTTTCACAAATAATCCAACTTTAGCTGCTCTTCCTCTGAAGCCCCGTAACTTAAAATGCAATTCTCTCTCCAATGCTCCTTAAGCCTTTGCATGTAAGCTGTTATGGGTTCATTCACTACCTTGTATCATCCCTTTGGACTCTCCTCCACCTCACCAATTTACAAAATTCTCACACTCTTATTCTATTACTACCTCTTATATCCCTTGGTTTACTATCTCTTCTGTATCCTTAACTATTTTTAATCGGTTTTCTAATACAAAGATCATCTTTGTAAAATCCACTTGTCTCCCCTTCTTTTGCCAACTCCGAACCTTTAAACTCGCGTACAGACCACATGGATCCAGGAAGACTCAGATAAGGAGCAATGGCAGGTGGTCGCGACCCTATGCAACCCATCACTTAAAATGTACACATTGACCACATGATTAACAAACCATCACTAACACACTTCGATGACCAAGAAAAAACAAGTAAAATTACCCACTTCTTCATTTCCCCGTCGACCATTCACAAATACCATTTCACACACACAAATTTTAATGTTAGTAGATTCCCCCGTTTATTCCTTTTACGGTTCTGGTCCTTTACTCTGTTCGCTTACAATTTTAATCATCATAATACCAAGGGGATTCGGAAGGATCCCGCGATCCATTGCTCTCCCCAGTTATCTCCAACTTCCTCAGTTCCACCATCTGGAAATCCAGTATACGCGTTAAAGTCCCCTGTAAGAATAAAATAGCTTCACCTAATAAAATTCAACCTATTTCTCATCTCTTTCTGATACCAAAACTCCCACTATTTTTATTCATATACGAACTATTCTTGTGGTGGTGGTACTATAAACAGCTCCTAATACCAACATTTAAATTCATCATTTTTACTTTAACCACACAAATATTATCAGGACTCACTTTTAATCTCAAAAACCGAACGGAAAAGACTTTCTGCATAAAACCAGCAACTCTCGTACACCGGCATATTCCTCCGATGGTCTTTACAGCGCACTCACAATAACACCCCTGGAAAGCAATACAAGAATTTTCCCTGTCACTGACCTATCTAGATAGTCTTCAAGCTCTTAATGTCATACTTATTGTTATGCCTTTGATCAGGCTGCTGAAAAAATTGGTAACCTTTTTTAAATTTGACTTATGGAATCAGTAAATATTTAAATAAAAAGTGGCCCAGTGATATTAAAAAATAGTATATGACAGGAATTATAATGGTGAAACAAGACTGTCCAACAAGTTCTGTATCATTTTTTTTTTTTTTCAAAAAAAGTGCCTGGAGGTCAATGAATAGGGGCTTGACTCCTACTGTTCCATTTGTTGAGGCTAGGGTACAAGGTACTCATTTAATCATCATTCCTAGCAAGCCATTTTACTCAAAGGGGGTTATTAATCAATATTTTTGCAGTTTTATATACCACTTCCTTTTTTGAAGTTTTTAAATGCTCTAGCAAGATTGGACATTAAGAATGAGACAGATTAGCCCTATAACAGCATTGCATTGGCGCTAATCACCAGGCTTCAAGTTCCTCATCTCACATTCAAATGATAATGAATTGTTTAGTTGTAAATTCCTACCTTAATAATACACTAACTGTCTTGAATACCTTAGAGAATCAGAAATTCATAAAACTTTAGCATTGGTTAAAAACCGTTGCTGTAGTTTGGGGACCCTGGAAGCCTATGCTGCCACAACAGAGTAAATTCTTTGAAAGAGGGTTATTCATTGACATTGTAGGATTTTGAAATGGTATATTGATTGTCTAAACTGGTCTTTTCCACAAATTTAAAACGCGTGGAAAGGGAGGGTTGTTTAATTTTGGGGAAGGATGGGGGAAATTGGAAGACAGGATACAAGAAACTGGTTGCTTTATAACTACCTATTTTCTAATCTCATGAGTCAAACTTAAAAAAGAGCTCGCACAATTGGTGTTCGATTTTAGCAAACAATATGTGCCATAAAATCCTTATTGGAATAAGGAAGATGATGGTCAAATGAGCCGAGGTACGCAGAACGGATTGTTGGACAATAATAGTTGCTTTTTTTTCTGTCCTCATATTCTGAGGTCTTGGTCGTTTCTCGTTTTTTAAAAACCATATCCTTTCCTCCTAAAGCCTGCAAAGATAGGAGAACGGTGGGGACTGAAGTCACTTCTCCTATCTCCTTTTGGAATTAGCGCAAGAATCAAATAAAAAAATGATACGAGTGGCTGACACTTATGTTGCTTTGAAGTTCAAAATTGCGGGAGCATTCGAATATCTGTTAAAAACGTATGTAATAGTATCTCCTTAATGCAGAACAAATATATTGAAGTGTAGCAATGAAACTCAGGACAAAGTTTGAATAGAGCAAAAAATGCGACCGTATTTTCGATCTGTGCCAATAAGATGAGTGATAACTTTAAAAGAACATTCTTGTTGTTCGTCATTGTTTCTATGATGATCATCAAAGAGAAGAAAGGTTTTTGTGCTTCAAACCAGAAGTGACTGATGGTGTAGGGCTTTCCGTGCCGCCCAGTAGGGGGGGGTGAAAAAAAACTGTGTTTAGAGTTTGAATTAGACATGAACAAGTGAGTCGGAATTGGCTTTGATGGACGTAGTAGTAAATGTCTGGTTAACACGGACGCTCAGAAGAGATCGAAGCAGGATCTACTTGCCATTTACATGCATTGTGCTTACATTGTTTAGACCCTGACCTTAGTGAAGGCCTTCCCGACTGAACTACTTTAAATGCTGTTATGGATATTGCAAGAAGTTGTCTGTATTTTTCCCTTCCCCCCAAGAACTGTGTCATTAGCCTTCTGCCTCTGCCACATACAAACAAGCTCCTTCGCTTTTTGTGACACACAGTAGTTGAAAGGCATCATGGTCTTATCCACTTTTCTGGAGCTTATCCCTGATGTGCTGAAGCAACTGGTGAGCTTGTGACAACCAGTCCTACTCAGTTCTAACATAGCAGCCATAGTTCGATTTCGTCTTAAACTTTTTTCTCTGCAAAATGAAAATTTAGTTACTTTCTGCTGCCAAACAATTCAATTATGCAAGTCTGCTTAAAGAGCTAGCAGAAACAGATATCCCAGTTATGGAAAAGCAGTCCATACAGCTGAAAATGTTGGGAACACTCCGCATCATTATATAGACACCCTTGTGGGTCATCCACCCCCCCTCTTCACGATACTTTCTTTTTTACGAAAGGTTGCTTGCTCTTCGTGATCTTAATGTATTTTTAGAAGAATGCGAGAGCATGGAAGATGAAGAAAATGAAGACAATGGAACTATAAGCGAAGAAGGAAGTGAAGATGAAGATGGAGTAGAAGATGAGGAAATAGGTGATGAAGAAAAAGTAAAAGAAACTTATTTACCTGGACAACCAATTGAAGAAGGAGAAGAATTAGTATGTGATGAGTCTGCATATATCATGCTTCACACTGCTGAAACAGGTACTTTGCATATTTAGGTATCCAAAACGAAATGACACTGTTCAAACCTTACGTAATTTTCCAGTGCTTCTTTAAGTGCAAAGCTCAAGTTCCTAATCTTGTATATTCTTTTGTTTCTAAGCTTCTTTTTATAAAAAATCTCCTTATTTTAACTGAAAAAATTCCTTTTTCATCTGAGGCAGTGAGCCGGCCTTGACCTCTAAAAATTAAAATAATGCTCCTCCAAAACAGCAATATTGAAACGATTCGTCTGTTAGCTCAGATCTTCTTGATTAGTCATGTGAACTGCCAATTCCGGCAACTGAAAACATTAGTTCAAATGGAAGTTTATCTTGTAATTTATTCAAAACTGCGTCTTCCTAACAAAAGCTTTGCGAAAAAATGTATTATGCGATATTAAAACCTAAAACTAGTATAAAGCAATATAATACGTAAACTAAAAACGAACAGAAATTACTATTAAGGAATAATATATGAAACCCAAAAGGAACAGAAATTCAAATTAATAATCAAATCAAACTTGAAACTAATAGTAATCACCACATTAGAATAGAGTCGCCGCCTCCTTGAGCCCTCTTTACCTAATAAGTTTGATTTTAGTTAGAAAAAAGCTTAAATTAATTTCTTTTCGTTTTTTAGTAGAGACGGTTTTATTATGGGCTAGTTGTAGAAATATCATTAAAGATCTTTCAGCTTTTCTAAAGAACTGAAATGTTGGACTGTTTAAATGTTAAAATACCAAGAACATCAGTATAAAAACATTTTTTTGCCACGTGGCTCCGTCTTAGGTTTATCCTTACCTGGAAACCAGGATTTTCTTTGATTTTTCTTTTCATTGTTATAAAATATTAAAGGTCAGTTTTTGTGCGCAAAAAGTTTTACCAGTGTTTCCAGACCAAACCGTGAAAAACAACACGCGGAAGCTAAGTCGGTAAATTCGATAATACTTTTCGTGCTTAAAAATTCAAAGATGCTGCAGAAGTCTGTAAGTAAATTATTTAAAGACACGTCTTGAGTTTTTCATTACGCAATATTTCATATTTATCCTCCGTGGAGTACTCTAATCGTTTATCTTGTATCTACCGCCAGCCAAACTAGCTAAGGGTGAAACAAGGGTCATTTCAATATGACTTTGCTGCATTTGAATGTGTCATGTCTTAATTTCTTAATTGGTTTCTGAAGTGAAACAATAAATTCAATATTTTTACTTTATTTGATACAAGTGAAGCAATAAAGTGATACTTTTGGAATAAATCAGAGGCAACGCTATAGCGTTGCCTATAGTAAAGGCCATACGGCTCCAATGTTTTATTATTATTTTTCCAGGGGCACTTCATATGGAAGCGGTCGTCGTAGAAACTTCAAAGGGGGCTCATTCGATTAGAAATTGAAAGTTCTAGTTCCCTTTTTAAGAGTCAAAGTGATTGGAAGACAACTAACACCCCTTTCACGCCTCACCAGTTCCCCAAACACATCCAATCAAAATTTTGAGATAGCCATTTTGTTCAAAGTAGTTGAAAATTCAGGAAATTAGGTCTTTGAGGATAACACCCCCCCCCCACAGCCCTCAGAGCAAGGGTTGTAAGTTATGCCCTGGGGGCATATAAGGTTTTTATAGAAATCGTTGTCGCAGAAACTTCAGAAAGGGCTCATTTGATTGGAAATTTCAATGGCTAGTTCTCTTTTTAATAGTCGAAAGTGATTGAAAGGCAACTAACACCCCTTCCACGCCCACCATTTCCCCGAACACATCCAATCAAAATTTGAATATAGCCATTTTGTTCAACGTAGTTGCAAGTTCTGGAAATTTATGTTTGAGCACGACACTCCCCCCACAGTCTTCTGGGCAAGGGTTATAAGTTATGCCCTGGGGACATAAATGGTTCTTATGGATTCCATAATATGGAAGGTATGCTCGTATAAACTTCATAGAAACTTATTTGATTGGAAATTGAAAGTTCTAGTTCACTTTTTAAAGGTCAAAAGATATCGGAGGGTAACCAGCCCCCCCCCCCCCCAAACCCTTTTTTCCCAAATGCATCCGATAAAAATTTTGAGATAGCTATTTTGTTAAAAATAGTTTCAAAGATCATATAACAAAAATTCCGGTGTCGACACAACCTCCCAGGGCCCGGGGGCAGGCATTGTAAGGATGCTCGTATTAACTTCAAAGAGGGCTCATTTGATTGGAAATTAAAGTTCTAGTTCACTTTTTAAGATTCAAAAGAGACTGGAGGGCGCCTAGCCCCGCCTCCACGCCCTTTCTCCTCAAACCCATCCGATAAGAACTTTGAGATAGCCTTTTTTTTTTAAATTAGTTCAAGGACCATATAACGAAAACTCCGGGGTTGACGCAGCCCCTCAGGGCCTGAGGGCAGGCGTTGTAAGTTATGCCCTGGGGGAATATATGGTTCTTATTGAAGGGATGCTCGTAAAAACTTCAGAGAGGGCTCATTTGATTGGAAACTGAAAGTTCTAGTTCAGTTTTTTTAGAGTCAAAAGAGATTGGAGGGCAACTAGCCTCCCCCCGCCCCTTTTTTCCCCAAATGCATCAGATTAAAATTCTGAGATAGCCATTAAGTTAAAAATTGCTCAACAGTCAGATAGCAAAAACTCAGGTGTCGTCACAACCCCCAGGGCCCGGAGGCAGGCATTGTAAGTTATGCCCTGGGGCATATATGGTTCTTATGAAAGGGATACTCGTATAAACTTCAGAGAGGGCTCATTTTATTGGAAATTTAAAGTTCGAGCTCATTTTTTAATAGTCAAAAGAGATCCGAGGGCAGCTAGCGTCCCCGCACGCCTTCTTTTTCCAAACCCATCTGATGAAAAACAACACGCGGAAACTAATTCGGTAAATTTTATAATACTTTTTGCGCTTAAAAATTCAAAGATACTGCAGAAGTCTGCAAATAAATTATGTAAAGACACGTCTTGAGTTTTGATTACGCAATATTTCATATATATCCTCCGTGGAGTACTCTAATCGTTTATCTTGTATCTACCGCCAGCCAAACTAGCTAAAGGTGAAACAAGGGTCATTTCAATATATCTTGGTTGCATTTGAATGCAACAACGTTTATCTTGTATCTACCGCCAGCCAAACTAGCTAAGGGTGAAACAAGGGTCATTTCAATATGTCTTTGTTGCATTTGAATGTGTCATGTCTTAATTTCTTTAATTGGTTTCTGAAGTGAAACAACAAATTCAATATTTTTACTTTATTTGATACAAGTGAAGCAATAAAGTGATACTTTTGGAATAAATCAGAGGCAACGCTATAGCGTTGCCTATAGTAAAGGCCATACGGCTCCAATGTTTTATTATTATTATTGTTATTTTTCCAGGGGCACTTCATATGGAAGCGGTCGTCGTAGAAACTTCAAAGGGGGCTCATTCGATTAGAAATTGAGAGTTCTAGTTCCCTTTTTAAGGGTCAAAAGTGATAGGAAGACAACTAACACCCCTTCCACGCCCACCAGTTCCCCAAACACATCCAATCAAAATTTTGAGATAGCCATTTTGTTCAAAGTAGTTGAAAATTCAGGAAATTAGGTCTTTATGGATAACACCCCCCCCCCACAGCCCTCAGAGCAAGGGTTGTAAGTTATGCCCTGGGGGCATATAAGGTTTTTATAGAAATCGTTGTCGTAGAAACTTCAGAAAGGGCTCATTCGTTTGGAAATTTCAATGGCTAGTTCCCTTTTTAATAGTCGAAAGTGATTGAAAGGCAACTAACACCCCTTCCACGCCCACCATTTCCCCAAACACATCCAATCAAAATTTTAATATAGCCATTTTGTTCAACGTAGTTGAAAGTTCTGGAAATTATATGTTTGAGCACGACACTCGCCCCACAGTCTTCTGGGCAAGGGTTATAAGTTACGCCCTGGGGGCATATATGGTTCTTATGGAAGGAATGCTTGTATAAACTTCAGAGAGGGCTTATTTGATTTGAAATTTAAAGTTCTAGTTCAATTTTTAAGGGTCAAAATATATTGGAGGGTAACCAGCCCCCCCCCAAACCCTTTTTTCCCAAATGCATCCGATAAAAATTTTGAGATAGCTAATTTGTTAAAAATAGTTCAAAGATCATATAACAAAAATTCCGGTGTCGACACAACCTCCCAGGGGCCGGGGGCAGGCATTGTAAGGGATGCTCGTATTAACTTCAAAGAGGGCTCATTTGATTGGAAATTAAAAGTTCTAGTTCTGTTTTTAAGAGTCAAAAGAGATTGGAGGGCACCTAGCCTCCCCTCCACGCCCTTTTTCCTCAAACCCATCCGATAAGAACTTTGAGATAGCCTTTTTTTAAAAATTAGTTCAAGGACCATATAACGAAAACTCCGGGGTCGACGCAGCCCCTCAGGGCCCGAGGGCAGGCGTTGTAAGCTATGCCCTGGGGGAATATATGGTTCTTATTGAAGGGATGCTCGTAAAAACTTCAGAGAGGGCTCATTTGATTGGAAACTGAAAGTTCTAGTTCAGTTTTTTAGAGCTAAAAGAGATTGGAGGGCAACTAGCCCCCCCCCCCCGCCCCTTTTTCCCCAAATGTATCCGATTAAAATTTTGAGATAGCCATTAAGTTAAAAATTGCTCAACAGTCAGATAACAAAAACTCAGGTGTCGTCACAACCCCCCAGGGCCCGGGGGCAGGCGTTGTAAGTTATGCCCTGGGACATATATGGTTCTTATGAAAGGGATGCTCGTATAAACTTCAGAGAGGGCTCATTTTATTGGAAATTTAAAGTTCGAGATCACTTTTTAATAGTCAAAAGAGATCCGAGGGCAGCTAGCGTCCCCGCACGCCTTCTTTTTCCAAACCCATCTGATGAAAATTTTGAGATAGACATTTTGTTAAAAATAGTTCAAAGGTCGGATAAGAAAAACTCCGGTGTCAATACAACCCCCCAGGACCCAGGGGAAGGCGTTCTAAGTTATGCCCTAAGGGCATGTAGGCTATGGTTCTTATGAAAGGGATGCTCTTATTAACTTCATAGAGGGCTCATTTGATTGGAAATTGAAAGTTCTAGTTCACTTTTTAAGAGTCAAGAGAGTTAAGGGCAATTAGCCCCCCCCCCCTCCGACGCCCTTTTTTCCCCAAACCCATCCACTACAAATTTTGAGATAGCCTATTTTTTGGAAATTGTTCAAAAATTAGATAACAAAAACTCCCCCCAGGGCCTGAGGGATAGGCGTTCCAAGTGTTGTCCTGGGGATGTAGATGGCTCTTATGAAAGGGATGCTCATATAAACTTCAGAGAGGGCTCATTTGATTGGAAATTAAAAGTTCTAGTTCACTTTTTAAGAGTCAAAACATATCCGAGGGCAACTAGCCCCCCCACACACCCAATTTCCCCAAGCCCATCCGATAAAATTTTTATAATAGCCATTTCATGAAAAATAGTTCCCAGGTCAGATAAGAAAATTCCTGTGGCGAAGCTAACCCCCCCAGGGCCCGGAGGCAGGCGTTATGAGTAATGCTCTAGGGGCATGTATAGTTTTTTATGGAAGGGATGCTCGTATAAACTTCGGAGAGGTCTCATTTGATTGGAAATTGAAAGTTCTTGTTCACTTTATAAGATTCAAAAGAGAGTGGAGGGCAAAAGTGAGTCAAAAGTGATCGGAGGGTAACTAGCCCCCCCCCCCAAGCCCTTTTTCTTCAAATGCATCTGATAAAAATTTGAGGTAGCAATTTCGTGAAAAACAGTTCAAAGATCATACAACAAAAACTCCTTTAAGTATGGCCATTTCGTTAAAAATAGTTCGAAGGTCAGATAAGAAAAACTCCTTTGACGACACCCCCCCCCCTTCCCAGAGCGCCGGGCAGAGGTTGTAAGTATTGCTCTGGGGGTATATATGGTTCTTATTGAAGGTATGCTCGTATAAACTTCGGAGAGGGCTCATTTGATTGGAAATTGAAAGTTCTCGTTCACTTTTTAAGAGTCAAAAGAGATCGGAGGGCAACTAGCCCCGCACTCCACGCCCTTTTTTCCTCCAACCCATCCGATAAGAATTTTGAGATAGCCATTTTTTCAAAATAATTCAAAGGTCAGATAACAAAAACTCCGGTGGCGACACAACCCCCCTGGGCCCGTGGGGCAGGCATTGTAAGCTATGTCCTGGGGCCGTATGTGATTCTTATGAAAGGGATGCTCGTATAAACTTCAGATAGGGTTCATTTGAATGGAAATTAAAAGTTGTAGTTCATTTTCTCAGAGTGAAAAAAGTTTGGAGGGCAACTAGCTCCTTCCGCCCTCCGAGCCTTTGGATTTATCGGATGGATAAACCCATCCGATAAAAATTTGTGGTGACTATTTTGTTGAAAATAGTTCAACCATCAGATATTAAAACTCCGGGGTCGACACAACCCCCCAGGGCCCAGGGACAGGCGTTGTAAGTTATACTCTAGGGATATATATGGTTCTTATAGAAGGGATGCTCGTATAAACTTCAGAGAGGGCTCATTTGATTTAAAATAGAAAGTTCTAGTTCACTTTTAAAGAGTCAAAAGAGACCGAAGGTTAATTAGCCCCCCCCATGCCCTTTTTCCCCAATCCCATCCGATAAAAATTTTGAGATAGTTATTTTGTTAAAAATAGTTCAAACATGAGATAATAAAAGCTCTGAGGTTGACACAAACCCATTTTTACACTTTGATATTGTTACTTTGTTACCAGTTTTGATACTTTGATGAACATTTGGCTGTTTTTTTTAAGTTTGATTTTGAAATAAGGAATTTTTAAAAACTTGAAACTTTTTGCAATCAAAAACGAACAAAAATTAATTTAAAAAAAAAGTCTACGAAAAAAAGTTTTTCAAAGAAAAGTCAAGGCCATTTTAAACTTAAGCTCAGGAGATACAAATACCTGTTAAAATTCAAACTCAAAACGACCAGAAATTACTATTAAAGAATAAATGAAACCCAAAACGAACAGATATTAAATAAACAATCAAAGCAAAAAACATACAACAAGTAATGATATAAATTAATAAATAGATCTTAAAGCGAGTAATGCTTCGATTGAATATGAAAACAAGCTTAAAACGAAAAAAAATATTTTCCTGGAGAAATATAAATGAAACTCAAAACGAACAGAAATTAAATAAACAACCATTGCAAACAAACATACAATATATATTAATGTAGATTAATAAATGAATCTTAAAACGAGTGAAACATAAACTGAATATGCAAGTCAAGCTTTAAACGAACAAAAATCACTACAAACAAGAGTTTGGGTATCACCTCCTTCTCTCACTGTAAAAGCCTAAAACCGACTGCGTCATTGGCTCTTTACTGAAAACTATATGCGTCTTGAACAGTCTTGGAAAGTATAAACAACATCAAGTTGAATATTTGATGTCTAATGATATTAATTGTTGTAAGATCCCTCAGTTCAAGAATTTATTTCACTATAATTTTATTTTTATTTTCAATGCTGTAGGAACTGGAAAAGAAAATATTTGTAATATAATTCGTTTTCAGTTAAGCGCCAATGATGCAGTAGGATTTGGTTTTTATTTACAGTTAAGGAAAGAGCCAGTATCCAAACTCTTGTTTGTAGTTAAACTATATTCGTCTTGAACAACTTTAAAAAGAGCTAATAAATTAAACTGAATATTTTATGTATATTGATATTAATTGCTGAAAGCTCACAAGTTCAAAATTTTACTACAATTTTAATGTTTGTTTTCAGTATTAAGTACAAAAGAAAATATTTGTCATAAAATTTGTTTTAGTAAAGTTTCAATGATGCAGTAGGTCTTAGACTTTTACAGTGAGAGAAGGAGGTGATACCCAAACTCTTGTTTGTAGTGATTTTGTTCGTTTGTTCTTGTTTGTAGTGATTTTAGGGCCATGAAGTGGCCCCAGCCACTTCATGGGGCCCCAGACAAAAACGCACAAAAAGACATAGATTCAGACATAAAAACTAACGAAGACAGACACTGGGACAAGCAAAAACCCGCGCAGATACACAGGCAAAGAGAGCGAGAGAGGCAAAAAACACATACAAATACATAGATTCAGATATAAAACTGACAAAGGCAGGCACTGGGGCAAGCACACACCCGCCAAGACACACAGGCTTAGAGAGTGAAAGAGACAAACGCATACAAATACCTAGATTCAGACATAAAAACCGATAAAGACAGGCACTGGAACAAGCACACGCCTGCCAAGACACACAGGCTCTAAGAGTGAGAGAGACAAAACCTATACAAACACATAGACTTAGACATAAAAACTGACAATGACAGGCACTGGGACAAGCACACACCCGCCAAGACACAGGCTCAGAGAGTGAGAGAGACAAAAACGCATATAAACATATTGGTTTAGACATAAAAACCGACAATGAAAGGCACTGGGACAAGCAAACACTCGCCAAGACACACAGGCAAAGAGAGTGAGAGAGACAAAACGCATACAAATGCATAGATTGAGACATAAATACCGACAATGACAGGCTGTGGGACAAACAAATACATAGATTCACACATAAAAACCGACAAAGACAGGCACTGGGACAAGCACACACCCGCCAAGACACACAGGCAAAGAGAGTGAGAGAGACAAAACGCATACAAATGCATAGATTGAGACATAAATACCGACAATGACAGGCTGTGGGACAAACAAATACATAGATTCACACATAAAAACCGACAAAGACAGGCACTTGGACAAGCACACACCTGCCAAGACACAGGCTTGGAAAGTGAGAGAGACAAAAACGCATATAAACACATTGATTTAGACATAAAAACCGACAATGACAGGCACTGGGACAAGCAAACACCCTCCCAGACACACAGGCAAAGAGAGTGAGAGAGACAAAAACACAAACAAATACATAGATTCAGACATAAAAACCGACAGACAGTCACTGGGACAAGCAAACACCCACGCAGAAACACAGGCAAAGAGAGTGAGAGAGACAAAAACACATACTAATACATAGATTCAGACGTAAAAACTGACAAAGACAGACACTGGGACAAGCAAACACCCGCCCAGACACACAGGCAAAGAGAGTGAGAGAGACAAAAACCCATACAAATACATAGATTCAGACATAAAAACCGACAAAGACAGGCATTGGGACAAGAAAACACCCGCTCACACACACACAGGCTCTAAGAGTGAGAGAGATAAAACCTATACAAACACATAGACTTAGACATAAAAACTGACAATGACAGGCACTGGGACAAGCACACACCCGCCAAGACACAGGCTTAGAGAGTGAGAGAGACAAAAACGCATATAAACACATTGATTTAGACATAAAAACCGACAATGACAGGCACTGGGACAAGCAAACACTCGCCAAGACACACAGGCAAAGAGAGTGAGAGAGACAAAACGCATACAAATGCATAGATTGAGACATAAATACCGACAATGACTGGCTGTGGGACAAACAAATACATAGATTCAGACATAAAAACCGACAATGACAGGCACTGGGACAAGCAAACACCCGCCAAGACACACAGGCAAAGAGAGTGAGAGAGACAAAACGCATACAAATGCATAGATTGAGACATAAATACCGACAATGACAGGCTGTGGGACAAACAAATACATAGATTCACACATAAAAACCGACAAAGACAGGCACTGGGACAAGCACACACCTGCCAAGACACAGGCTTGGAAAGTGAGAGAGACAAAAACGCATATAAACACATTGATTTAGACATAAAAACCGACAATGACAGGCACTGGGACAAGCAAACACCCTCCCAGACACACAGGCAAAGAGAGTGAGAGAGACAAAAACACAAACAAATACATAGATTCAGACATAAAAACCGACAGACAGTCACTGGGACAAGCAAACACCCACGCAGAAACACAGGCAAAGAGAGTGAGAGAGACAAAAACACATACTAATACATAGATTCAGACGTAAAAACTGACAAAGACAGACACTGGGACAAGCAAACACCCGCCCAGACACACAGGCAAAGAGAGTGAGAGAGACAAAAACCCATACAAATACATAGATTCAGACATAAAAACCGACAAAGACAGGCATTGGGACAAGAAAACACCCGCTCACACACACACAGGCTTAGAGAGTGAGAGAGACAATAACTCATGCAAAGACATAAATTCAGACGTTCAAACAATCAAAGACAGGCATGGGGCAAGCAAACACCCACCCAGACACCCAGGCTTAGAGAGTGAGAGAGACAAAAACACATTCAAATACATAGATTCAGACATAAAACCCGACAAAGACAGGCACTAGGACAAACCAACAGCTGACCAGACACAAAGGCAAAGAGAGTGAGAGAGACAAAAACACATACAAATATTTAGATTCAGACATAAAACCCGACAAAGACAAACACTGGGACAAGCAAACGGCCGCCCAGAAAAACAGGCAAAGAGAGTGAGAGAGATTCAAACACATACAAATACATAGATTCAGACATAAAAACCAACAAAGGCAGACACCTGGACAAGCAAACACCCGCCCAGACACACAGACTTAGAGAGTGAGAGAGACAAAAACACATACAAAAATATAGATCCAGACATAAAAACCGACAAATACAGGCACTGGGACAAGCAAACTCCAGCCCAGACACACAGGCTTAGAGAGTGAGAGAGACAAAAAAGCATACAAAGACATGAATTCAGACATCCAAACAATCAAAGACAGGCACTGGGACAAGCAAACACCTGCCCAGACACACAGACAAAGAAAGTGAGAGAGACAAAAACACATACAAATACATAGATTCAGACGTAAAAACTGACAATGACAGGCACTGGGACAAGCAAAGACTCAGCCAGACACACAGGCAAAGAGAGTGAGAGAGAGACAAAAACACATACAAATACATAGATTCAGACGTAAAAACTGACAAAGACAGACACTGGGACAAGCAAACACCCGCCCAGACCCACAGACAAAGCGAATGAGAGCGACAAAAACGCATACAAATACATAGATTCAGACATAAAAACCGACAAAGACAGGCACTGGGACAAGCAAACTCCAGCCCAGACACACAGGTTTAGAGAGTGAGAGAGACAATAATTGGTAAATTCCAAGTCTTTATAATTGGTGACTGAGTATAAAAAATTAATTGGTGACTGAGTATCACAACCCAACCACAGCCCTCAGGGCAAGGGTTGTAAGTTATGCCCTGGGGGCATATAAGGTTTTTATTGAAAGCGCTATCGTAGAAACTTAAAAAGGGCTCAATTGATTGGAAATCGAAATGGTTAGTGCTTCTTTTAATAGTTGAATTTGATTGGAAGGCAATTAACACCCCTTCCATGCCCACCGTTTCCTCAAACACATCCAATCAAAATTTTGAGATAGCCATTTTGTTCAACGTAGTTGAAAGTTCTGGAAATTATACCTTTAAGCAGGACAGTCCCCCCACAGTCTTCAGGGCAAGGGTTATAAGTTATGCCCTGGGGGCATATAAGGTTTTTATTGAAAGCTTTGTCGTAGAAACTTGAAAAAGGGCTCATTCGATTGGAAATTCAAAGAGCTAGTGTCATTTTTGATAGTCGAAAGTGATTGGAGGGCAACTAACCCCCCTCTTACGCCCACTATTTATCCAAACACATCTAATAAAATTTTGAGATAGCATTTTTTTTTCAACGTAGTTGAAAGTTCTGGAAATTAGGTCTTTGAGGATGACAACCCCTCTCCTTCAGAGCCCTCAGGGCAAGGGTTATAAGTTATGCCTTGGGGGCATATGAAGTATTTATTGAAAGCTTTGTCGTAGGAACTTGAAAAGGGCAACATTCGATTCGAAATTCAAAGGGCTAGTGCCCTTTTCAATAGTCGAAAGTGATTGGAGGACAACTAACCCCCCTCTCGCGCCCACCTTTCCCCAAACACATCCAATCATCTTTTTTAGATATCCATATTGTTCAACGTAGTTGAAAATTTTGGAAATTTGGGCTTTAAGGATGACAACCCCTCCACATCCCTCAGGGCAAGGGTTGTAAGTTATGCCCTGGGGAAATATAAGGTCTTTATAGAAAGCATTGTCGTAGAAATTTCAAGAAGGGCTTATTCAATTGGAAATTGAAATGGCTAGTGCCCTTTTTTAATAGTCGAAAGTAATTGGAGGGCAACTAATCCCCCTCTCGTGCCCACTATTTTCCCAAACAAATACAATCAAAATGTTGAGATAGCCATTTTTCTACGTAGTTTAAAGTTCTGGAAATTATGTCTTTGTGGATTACAACCCGCCGACAGCCCTCAGGTGATGGTTGTAAGTTATGCCCTGGGGGCATATGCGGTTCGTATAGAAAGAGTTGTCGTAGAAACTTCAAAAAGGGCCCATTCGATTTGAAATTGAAACGGGTAAAGCCCTTATTAATAGTCGAAAGTAATTGAAGAGCAACTAACCCCCCTCTCACGCCCACCATTTTCCCAAACACATCCAATCAAAATTTTGAGATTTTGAAAATTTTGATTAATTTTGTTCAACGTAGTTGAAAGTTCTGGAAATTAGGTCTTTGAGGATGACAACCCTCCCCGCACAACCCTCAGGGCAAAGGTTGTAAGTTATGCCCTTGGGGCATGTAAGGCTTTTATAGAAAGTTTTGTCCTAGAAACTTCAAAAGGGCTCATTTGATTGGAAATTGAAAGGGCTAGTGCCCTTTTTAATAGTCTAAAGTGATTGGAAGGCTTGACATTTTTATAGTAAAGATCGATCTGGGTACAGCGTATTATTATTTATTTATTTTTTATTATTTTTTTTTTTTTTTGACCAGGGCACTTTGTATCGAAGGAGTTGTCGTAGGAACTTCGAAAAGGGCTCATTCGATCTAGTCCCCCTACCACGCTCACCCTCCCATTTGCCCATTATGTTTAAAAACTAAATGTTGCCTTAAGATTAAATCAAAATGCACTGTGTTAATGCTAATTCCCAATAAGGTATCTCAGCAGTATCCCAAGAACGACTGATGGTATTATGTTCAAACTTTCGTGGCTGCTCCTGCTCTTAAAATTTAACCAAATCAAAATAGCGTAAGTGTATCCAAGCTATCAAAGAAAGTAAACAGATCTTTTTTTGCGAATGGTATCAAGTTTTCTATTTCAGGTCAACTAGAGGAGGTATGAAACTAAATTAAACACTACTATTTGTGTCCAGATTTTTAAAAGGGTGTATGTTGTTAAAAATTGCTGAAAATTTTTCTCCAGCATACAAATAGCAGGACAAACTATAAAGTCTTAAAAAAAAGATTTAAAGTATTATTTTCTTTTTCTCTGAAAAGAACATAATTTACACTTTACTGAAAAAATATAAAGGTTTTTCCTTTCATAACTTTAATAAATCAAATAATATTAACATTTTCATTACTAAATATCAGTATATGTATATTAAACTGACAATTCGCATTCATTTGTATTTTTTTAGTTAAGTGCAAATTGTGTTCTGGCCTTGGGAAGGCATAGGGGTTTTGAGCCCTACTCATGTTAATTTCTGCTCGTTTTGAGTTTGACTCGGTTATTTATTGTAATTTCTGTTCGTTTGGGTTTCATTTATTTATCGATGCTGATTTGTCGTAGTTTCACGCTAGGTAGATTATATGATTTTATTTTTTGCTGATTTTTGGTTTAATGGAGTTCTTAACTTTTCTTTGAAAAACTTATTTTGAGGAAAAAGTTTTTTTTAATTAATTACAAAAAATACCCGAATTGTGCTCCAATATTAATGAGTTGCATTGCCCCCATTTGTTGTATTATGATCATGATGGCTCTATTATAAGTAAAACGAATTTCAAAAGTATGGGTTATCAGCAGATTCGAATATTTCTATGAGAAAATTGCAACTTGGTAGTAATAAACTTGTCACAGCTTTATTTCTGAAATGTGTGCTATTTTTTCAAATATGTTACAAAATTACTTGTCAATATTGGGCATCCGTTACTAATGGTGGAGAAACACAAGAAAATAAATCCTTTTAAGAATGTTTTTCAGGGATCAAATCTTAATTTTTTTTACAATTCCTCAAGGAAGCTGCTTAATTTTTCGGCTGTCGCAACTGAATGATTCTTCCATTATAGGTTTTTATCAATCAAAATTCTAAATATTCGTTGTTGCTTCTCTTTTTATCACATTTCCTTTAACTGCGGTTCGATCGTTTCCTTCACTCAACGAGAGTTCAGGGAATACCGTGAAGATTTTTTTAGACAAATTTAAAGCTAGTAGATTTTCTATAAAAAAAAAAAAAAATGCTGTTTTGAGTTTAGCTTCAAATTGATCAACTCGTACGAGCCATTTTCTTAAGATTGAAGTAATTAACATCTGCATTAGAGGGAGATAACTGCTTCATTTACTCTCCTTCCAGGGTCACCGTGCTTGAGCTTCGATATTATAAGGGATCCTCTTGGGGATAACAGAACTGAATTCCCAGTTACTACATATATAGTTGCTGGTACGCAATCTATGAAGACTGTAACCAACAAAGTACTTGTTATGAAGGTAGGCTGATTGCGTAGTTCTGAATGTGAAGACAGCTTTCTTTTTTTTTTTTTTTTTTTTTTTTTTTTTTAATCCCACCTCCTCTCCTCTCAGTGGCACTAACATTAAAAAAAAACTACATTTAAACATTACAAAAATCTAAATGCCACCTACACTCTACATTTTACTAAAATTAGCAGCCAAAGAGTGGTCTTCGCATTATTGAAGACAGCTTTATAGGGTAACATTTTTGTAAATTGGCTGAATCTTTTACATAAACTGAACTGAGTGAACTATGTTTAAACAAAGTCAGGACTTTTGTTTTGAGTGCTTGGAAACATTTAGGCTACCTGTTGGTGACTATTCCAACTTTAAAATATTATTCCAACCAAGATTTAAAATTTTAACTTAAAAGAATGAAATCAAATGTATAGTTCATTTTGGGGATTTTTGTGTTTAGCTTGGCTGCAAGTCAGTAGCATTCTAGCGTCTGTGTAACTAAAAGTTAGTGTTGTTAGCAAGATACGGTTTCTAAATATATGGTATATATTTTTAAATATTTGGCCTAATTAACTTTTGCATAAATGTGTCTAGTTTTAATTCCTCTGTTGCTGACAAAATATCTTGTGAAAATACGTCAATTCTCAGTAGGAACTTAGTATTAACTTATTTTTTAACATATTTTTCTTATTAATTATTATTGTTTTTCTATTATTATTAACTTATTTTCTAGGTGTTTGGCCTTCACTGTTCCGCATAAACCGCTTTGTTAACAATTTCGTGTCACACTTGCCCTTTAAAATTAAGAGTATAATTTTATAGTTTTTAATTTATACTTTAATAATTTTATAATTTGCTTTTTGTAATTGCCTTATTGATACTTGTCCATTATTCAGACAACCAAGTTGATTCAATTTACAGGTACGGGGTTGAAACAGCTGAGGCGCTTGGGTGTAGATAGGATATATATATATATATATATATATATATATATATATTATATATATATATATATAATATATATATACATATATATAAATATTATATATATATATATATCTTATATATATTATATTATATATATGTATTATATATATATATATATAATATATATATATATTATATTATATATAGTATATAATATATATATATATATATATAATATATATATATATATATTATATATAGTATATATATATATATATATATATATATATACATATATATAATATATATATATATATGATATATATATAATTAATATATATATATATATATATATATATAATATATATATTATATATATATACATTATATGTATATATATATATATAATTTAGCTGTATATTTGTACATTAGTTTTGTCGTTAATTGGTTATTAATTGTGTCATTCAGTATAACGGGGCTGCACGCAAAATGTAATCGAACCTAACCAAAATACCAACTAAATATTTATTAAAATATAGCTACAATATAGTTTTCCACTGACCCAAAGCTAATTGTCTCCGTATACAGACAGCAATAAACCGGTTATTGTCTGATTTCGTAGATCCAACTTCTTGGTGCTTCCTGAATAATGGAAAAGTACCGCCTTATTTTTTTTTTTTGTTTTGTTTTTTTTTTTTTTATTTTATTTTTTATACTTATGTTGTAACATTTTTGACAGAACACATAATTCGGCAGGTTTGCTTTTGGGAATTATTTTTATAAAGTCTTCTCGTCGATGGGCTATATTTATTTTATTATATATATATATATATCATTATTATAGCTTAGTTTTTCTGAAGTAGAACATTTTATGTTGTATTCTTTTTTTTTATTAAATTCATCCAAAGCCAAACATAGTTAGATTTTAGATAGTATCAGAGACCTCATCTGAGCAAGCTATTTTGGAAATCTCCCTATTAACCCATTTTTGGGAAAAGGACCGGATACGTTCTTTCATTCTGGGCACGACGTTATATAACTTAAAAGTCTAAGATTTTAAATTTATGTTGATTTTGTTTTACCCTCTTTTAGACTTAAATTTCACTAGTTTTGATACTCAGATAATGCTCGTTTTTGGAGTCAGTTGCATCGGAATTCATTCAATATACAGGCTTGTTCACCTACTAGACCTAGATCTAGGCTAGATCTAAGTTCTATTTTTTTTTACTACCTCTCAACTCTTGATTTTTTTTTTTTTTTTATTCTTTTTTTTTTGCGTTTTTCTTTTGCTGAAGTCAAAACTCTTCAACAAAGATTTGGTGGGCAAATTTAATCCGGCCACTATGCTAAATAGTAAATCTGGTTGGAGGTTGAAAAAAATTACAAGCTTTGGAAGTCAAGTTTCTTGAAAATTCAGTCGATTCGAATGATACTGGGAATTCATCCACATCCGTACTTGCAATATTTGCAGCTAATTTCTTGGAAATAAAAAGAAAAGAATAGCCCCATAAAATTGAAGAATCAAAGACTTTATAGGACCGTATTTTATAAATTGGTACCCAATTAGACAACGTCAGAGCTCATGTGGTTGGTTTAAGCCTCTTGCTCGAAACTGAAGCTGATATTTATTTCAGAATTGAGCAAATGTGCTAGTTGGTTTTCTTCTACTATAACCTAGCGTATACACAAAAACCCAGTTTTGAGTAAAGTACGAACATCCCTTAACCCTGACATTGAGTGGCCATGTTGAAATCAGAATTTTTGTATCTGCTATACTTTCTGAGGTACTATCTAGTATCTGCAAGGGTAAAAACAGATTTTGCCAGTTTTCTATGGACATAGAAATAGAACTAAAAAGCTAATAAATAGAACTAAAACTGGAAGCAACTAGGCCCCCTCCCACGCTCATTTTTTTCCCAAGGTCACATGATCAAAATTTTGAAGATAGCCATTTTGTTCAGCATGTTCGAAAATATTATGAGTATATGTCTTTTAGGATACTTAATCCCCCGAACTTTCCTCGGGGGGAGGGCTGAAAGTTTATGAACTTTTACCCAATGTTAACATATAGTAATTGGTTATTTGGAAGTATACCAGACGTTTTTCAGGGGAGATTTTTTCCTGGTAGTGGGGGGGAAGGGGGGGTGGGTCAGGGGTTATGTGGGAGGAGTCTTTCCATGAAGGAAGTTTTCATGGGGGAGGGACATTGCTATGAAGGGGACGGCCGGACTTCCCAGCATTATTTAAAAAAAAGATCATAATTTAATATAAAAAACAAGTATTTCAACTGCAAACAGCAGCAACCATCGAAACTTTAAACGAACAGAAATATTACATATATAATTGGTTCACCCCGTAGTCAATGCCTCGCTCTTTAAGCCAAAGATTTTTTAGTACTTTTCATAAGAGCTATTTATTCTAATTAACGGCCTTTGTGATTAAGCGGTCATTTCTAAAGAATTGGAACAAAAATTTGAACTTTCGCTTAAAGAGCAAGGTATTGACTAGGGCCGAACCCCCTAATAAATGTATTAAAAATATATGAATATAGAAGTTCGTTACGTAAGTTAATTCGTAAGGTACGTATATTTATTACTAATAAAAACGTTCGTAATAAAATTAAACAAGTTTCGAGAAAGCCATTTAACTAAATAAAAGTAAATTAATATCAAAATTTTGTTTTAATTATTCATGTACGGTGAGCCAAGATCAAAACCTGCATTTATTCAAAAACGTTCAAAAATTAAATAAAAAAAAACAAGTTTTTTAAACTGAAAGTAAGGAGCGACATTAAACTTAAAACGAACAGAAATTATTCTGTATATGAAAGAGACTGTCCCCTCCTCAACGCCTCGCTCTTTACGCTAAAGTTTGACTCTGTCTCACAACTTTATTTTTTAAAACAATAAAAACTTTAGCGTAAAGAGCGAGGCGTTGAGGAGGGGACAGTCTCTTTCATTTACAGAATAATTTTCTGTTCGTTTTAAGTTTTAATGTCGCTCCTTACTTTCAGTTTAAAAAACTTGTTTTTTTTTATAGACCTATAAAGCCTAGTTTCTACGTCTAACAGAAAACGGAGTGGCGAGGTTGCTTCATTTATTTCATGTGTTTCAAAGAAGAAGAATCACTTGTTTTGAAAATTGGAAAAGCTAAGATATTAGGTTCTGGTAGAGGACAGCCTACTTAACCGAAAAAAATGTACTCTTTTTTCCTGTCTGTAATGCTGCCTGATTGTTATACTGACTTTTTTTAAGAGGTAATTTGTCTTCTTGACAATAGATATTTATCAAATTTTGTAACAAGCTATTTAATTTTAGATGAGCAATTTACATAAGACATGCAATGATGATGAAAGTACTGATGAAGAAGAAGAAGATGAACAGCCAGAGATAAAGCCGAATTTAGACACGGCAATTTTACCTCATTATGGGGCTGTAATAGGATAAGGGTCTGTAATTATGCCTGTTAGCTATCCACTCCTTATCTATCTGTATAAAAGCAATGGTCTATCTTCTTATCAGCCCTTCCTGGGTTTTGCAGCTAAACTAATAAAGCTAGAAACGCGATTCTTTTGTAGAACAGTTGTTGAACAACGACAATTCAAGATATTGTGTAAGAAAAAAAAAAATATTTGCATGTAAACGCTATTCAAAAAATGGGTATTGATTAGAATCTTAATATATTTTTTTACAAATTTTATGTGTTCTAAAAAGGGAATACAATAGTGAAATTCTGTAAAGAAAAAAGCTGCATATGATTATAGATAGATATTTATTGCAAAGAAAGCCACTTTGGGCCATGGCAAAAAACAACAAATAACACAAAATAATACCAAATGATTACTAACACACATAACAGGGTATATGATAATAACATTGAAAAAAGCATAACAATTGCAAAAAGAAAACAGACATTATAAGGCACATAATACCATAAAACTAACATAATTGCACAAAGTGTCGCAGACATGATCAATATATTTTAAATGCTCTAAAGCTACATGGATCGTGGCCACAAAAAGAAAAAATAAATGCTTAAAGCACACCATATAAAATAACATTATTTCTTGTCCCACCTATCGTCCACCCTCCAAAAATTTCTCTCTGTGCTGCATGGCTGCACGCGTGTACCTCCCCACATTCTTAATTTCCACTTTACACTTACTTTTTAAAATTTTGACCATCCAATCCTTCCCATTTACCGCAATCCCATCTACCCTCAAATCCTTACAATTGCACATCGGGCAAAAATACGGACCCTTCCGCGACCTAAACCTCCCCAAATACTTCCTTCTTTCACCGAAAGGCATAAAATTACCCCTTATTGAAATGACCCACCTTATATAAGCAACAAATACGTACATAGAGTTTTCCAATAGATAGCATTCTGAACATAGCATGGTCGAAAGTAAGCTACCAAAAAAGAAGCTAAGAGTCTGAAGAAAAGCAATTGAAGATCTAGAAGAAACAAAAAGAAGTCAAGAAGCTGACATGAAAAGGAAGGTCGACAAAAGCGCAACCGAGGATGGAGAGGGAACAGAAGCGTGTGAAAGTCGAAAGCCTGTGTAAATTGAAAGCCAAAGACCTGATTATACGGGATGGACACATCAAGTTTTGGGTGTAAATGCTAGTGTACAGCAATGAAAGCTGCAACTGACAAATCTACACCTTATTGATTAACATTGTTTTGACAAAAAAAACTGTAATTTTAGCATCGCATTAAATCATAACTTACCAAATGTTTAGGTGAATGGCTTCGCCTGTCCAATCACAAAGTAAATGAGTCTGGTAGTGATTGTGAGTAACAACGCTTTTAAAAGACTTTAAAAGAATTAATATTGCTTAGAATGATGCCAAGTGCTGGATGCTGATGCTTTAAACTGATCCTATTGCAGATGAGTGCATAGATTGAAAATATTGCTCCCAGTTATTAGGAGTGCATTAATCTGCGCTTACTAGATTTGTTGATGTGTGTCTGGCATGTAAAGCAAATAAATTTAACATTGCTCAAGCCGTTATAAATATTTAAAATAACATAAAGGTAAATAGATATCACGTCATGATTAATGTAACAAGACAAGTTTTTTCAGCCACAAAATAGTCAAGTCGTTTTAACTCACAGTTTTTTTCCAGAATTAAGTTTTTATTACCTTGTAGGTTTTTCACAGCAAAGGGATTATTTTAATTTAATTCTGTGAATTCTCTTCAAAACTATTATTTGGGAATCAACGTGCCTAAATTTTTTTTGGACAAATAGTAAAAGTGCATCAATTTAAGGCAAGTAAATATGATTGATTAAGATACGATCCAGTTGCTGTCAAAGTCATTTTTCATTCGTATTCTGTTTTCAACTTCAAGGTAATTTTTAGATTGGCAAATAGTTCTACCTAAGAATTGGGAAAATGTAGCTTATTCGGGTTTTCCTGCGCTATCCAAAATAAGTTGGGTGTAGTGGACAAGCTGAGCATTCTCACATATTTTTTTTTATCGTAGTTATTGTTCTTCAGAAATATTTCTTATATTTCAGTCTCATATTTCAGTTATTGTTCTTCAGAAATATTTCTCATATTCTCACATTTCTCATATTTCATATTTCAGAATAATTCTCAGACCGGCGCACCGGCTGACAGTTTTCCGTAATTTCACCTTTCTGCTTTGGCCACTTTCTCCAAATCTTAAGTCATATTTTATAATCCCAATCCATCAAAATCTAAGTCTCCCCGAGATCTCGTCTTGGAGCATTTTTAAAAAGTCACGTATAACTAAGGAACCTTAAGTAATTTAAGATCTTTCCAGGTCAATTGACCAAGATTTATACGTTTTGTATCAAAATTAGCTTAATCCTGTTCTTGATAAATTAATCCCTGACAGTTTGCGAGAGTACTTGAACAAAAAACTCGGTATATTTCTGAAAAATGTCTACCAAATGTTCTTCTCCTCTTATTCTGTGTTCATATTTCTCTTCGTAATAAATGTTTCGATTACCTGACAATTTAATATCTCTTCATATACGGTTCCACTGCAGGTCATTGTTTTTGGAAAGCTATTCAGAATCACAGGAGCAGATGAAACCCATGAGACTGCTAACTTAAGTCTTTTTAAGTTTTTGATCAGTGTAAATTTTTCTTCTGAGAAAATAATAAACAATTTGTTTATCGAT
>CM051275.1:29481020-29531020 GCA_027921565.1 Artemia sinica
ATTAGAGTGAAAAAAAAAAATCAAAAACACGGTTTTTTCGTTAATCTTCGTGATGGTGATTTTTCGTGTTTCTCTGCAGCCCCATAAGACCCTTGCCCATCTCTTTTGGATGAACATGTGCACCCGTGGTGCATCTGAACGCGTGTTTATCGCCTCTTCACCATTTTGTTTTCTTTATCATTTGGTTGACCTCGCAGTGGTCATGTTATGCTAAAGTTGGAGTTAAACGGGAGGTCATTCGAGCTGCACTTGTAAGAGTGAATGCCTTCTCTTAGTTTAATAGTTTAATGCCTTCTCTTGGTTCAACTTATGAATAATGTTACATCACTAAAATTTTACAACTGACGAATTGGCTTGGTCCATGGTTTTTGAACCTGAGGGTAATAAGGTTAGCTTGAAAGTTCAATATTAACGTGAAAAGTTCTTCTTCTGATTGTCTCATAATGTTAATACACAACGTGACCAAAACTATTTAAAATTTTAAAATAATTCTTTTTGTTATGTATGATAATGAGTTCATAGAGCATCGACTGGCACATAAGGTGATCGAATCATTTTTGAAAAAAAATTCGATCGTTTGTAAAATATTATTTATGAAACTGGATTTGCTGTAGCCCCAGTACCAATAAGGGTTAAAATTCCCGTTGGAACAAGAGAAATTTGATAGAGCTGGTAAAGAAGATATTAAGTGGAAAATGTGCAATTGTTTCCTATTTGGAAAAGATAAACGTGTATAATCGGGCCTGGGGTTAACAGTTTAACTTTGTAAAGTCGATCTCTGTCGGTTTCTTTTTCCTTTTTGAGTGAAAACCGAAGTCCATGAACCTAAATCAATTATGTAAAAAATACGATTTTCAAATATAATAGAAACCACCCTTGTAGATTCCTAGTCCTTGAATATATTGAAATTCATATTTTTTTTTTTTTTTTTTTTTTTAAGGGGAAAATTGTATATAATTTACAAAGGTTGATGGTGAAAAAGACAATGACAACTCACCATAATCAAATTCAATTGCCCAACCTGGGTTCAAGTCCCCATGCATCTTTTTTGAAAGCTGTAAACCTCCTAGTTTCAAGGTTTTACTCGATTCAAGTCCTCTTCGGAATTCCAGTTGTCTGCAAAAAATTGCAGACAACTGGAAAAGATCGGAATGACATGGACTCGTATTGCTCGTTGAAGATTCGTTTTTGGCATTCGTCCTGGTTTAGAGATTTTGGGGTTTGTGTAGTATACTGACTCCAATTCCTTTCTTGTTCTCGTCGGTTTTGATAATATGGCCTTTATATTCTGGAAATTTTCCTTTGTGAGTGCTTACAATAATTAATTCGTCTCTTGTTCATTCTGAATGTTGCAAGTGAAATTACCCATTTTCCAAAATTATAGTAGTTGTGTTGTAGATTCCTTAAAGGATCAATTACTTAAGGGGCTTTCCCCATATATTTCGTTTTTCTTGTGCGAAGGTAACCTTTCTTTCTGAATGGTTATTAGTCGGTGAAGGCTGAATTTCTACTTCTTTTTTCCGAAATGTTTTCATAAAGTATGTACCGAAACACGTCGTGTTGACTTAATCACGTCGTCAACCCTTAGTTTGCGCTCTAAACGTTTTCCCATGTTCTCTAGCGATGTCCTTCACGTCGCACGCAAAATGGTCCAATAAGTTTTTGTGAATTAGAGTGAAAACCAATATGTGTTCATTTTTAATTTTCTCAGTTGCTTGTTTTATGGACTTTATCTATTTGGCGTTTATATCTTTTATTTATCCATTATATAATTTTCTTTTCCACAGGGGTACTAGCTACCGGAGATTGCAGAAATAATATCCATGTATGGAAACCACAGGAGGCTGGCCTTTGGCATGTTGAACAAAGGCCTTATTTAGGCCATTCTGGGTCTGTAGAAGACATTCAGTGGTCTCCAAACGAAGCAAATGTCTTTGCCTCATGCTCGATAGATAAGAGGTAAATAAAATTGTTTGATTTTCTTTACGTTAGATAAGGTGAATCCTACACAATAGGCACCTTCGTGAATGTTTAAAACTTGCAATTTAGAACTCGCGCCCATTGTACCACTTTCACTATTTGCAGGGTTGTCACTTGCATCATATATGTATAAATATTAGCTTAAGTAGCAGTAAAAGAAACAAAATAAATTATTTCGCTTCCTTGTTTCCGGCTTTTTTCACTGAATTATATTCTTTTATCGTTTATGCATATGGAAATTTTGTTCTAACTTAGAGCTAATTGAGAATAATTATCAAGTCAAGAAGGTCTTCCTTTTGGATGTTGTTTCGAAAAAAAGAAGGAAAAAAGACATCGTAAAAGAACAAAATTGACTGTCAATTCACCATTTTTGGCAAAATTATAGAAAATCCAATATCAGGGGTGTATGGGTACACCCCCCAGAACCCCTGCAGACGTGCTGACGAGGTTTTAAGAACCCTTAAAATATCTTAAGAACCTTTAGAAACTAGGATTTCTCTTTTCTCTTTCTTGCCTAACTTGTATTTGTATGTCGTAAATAGAATAGTTTTTTTTTTATTGAAAATTATTTAACTATCTTATAATGTGATCTTGCTTAAAAATTGCAAAAATATGAACCGATTGAGAGATACATTTGTCTAGTTTTAATTGTTTTGGATTTTTACTTAAAGGAATTTGATTAACTCTTAAATTCGAATGATCGTTACGAAATTCCCTAAAAATGAGGAAGAATATCTAAAACGGAAAAAGTTTTTGCCATTCAGTACTATATAACGTTCTCGAAAGTTGATTTCATACGTCCCTCCATACGATAAGCTTTAATGGATTCTCCACGTCCAATCATATGAGGAAACCCACAAATAAAATTCCGAAAAAAAATTCGCTTGCCGATTGATACTTAAGTCCCGGCCGTCTTGGTTCCTCTTTTTTCATTAGGTCGTGAATGTGCCCTTAGTTGCCTTCATTATTATCTGCTATCTACAGCTGGTCCGGAAGGGAATGGGGTTGTCTTTCGTCCTACGTGGAAAGTCAGCTCCTTGGGGAGAGTCAACAATCTGATCTTGAAAATTTTGCCTTTAGGGGCATAACTGGCATACACGGGGGACGTGGCCGAGTTCTCAAAATTTTGCAGCTTAATGTTATCGAGGACTAGCTTACCCGCTGACTGTTGGTGTGATCTCAAAAGAAAAGAAATTCAAGGGAAATTCGCCCTGCGGAAAACACCCCCTCCGCGGAAAATTTCCCCCCAGTACTAATAATGATCGGGTTTTAAGATTTAAAAGTATTTGACCCCCCCCCCCCCCACAATTTTCTTTCATTGGTGATTCGAGTCCATAAATGAAAAACGCGAAAATGCATTGAATCGATAAACACGAATATCTGTTTTTTTTTTTCAAACGTCATGCTTTCCAAAATAGAGATAATCCCAGAATAGATAAAGGGGTAAGTTACCCTACATTTATGTAAATTACCTAATTAGTTTATTTTGATTACATATGCAGACTCGGAAAAAGGTATGCAAATTAAATTATTTTAATTTGGACCCCCCCCCCCCCGTGTAAGATTCCACATATATAAATTAACAATAATATTTTTAATTTTAAGAGTATTAACAAAATTAGGTTTAATACCAAATTAACGGAACTGTTTAATACCAAATTCGTTGAATTTATTGAAAAGTTATTTTATAATTTCGGAAGTGTGTTAGATAACAGAATTCATGATTTACTAACCTGTTAATTGAATATCTAGAAAATGTGAATAATGTGACCGGAAGGAACTATCAAGTATTTGAGTTCAGGGGTCTCTAATTTCAGTGAACGCAAACAGTTTTAAGAGAGCCTTGGTGGTAGGGAAGGGGATTTATGCCTAGAACTTTCGCAAGAGTGTACTCAACAACTTTTTATAGCTTCTTTTCGATCGGATGAACAGCGTAGTAATGCATATAGGACATACACACGGACATATATTCGATTTTTACGTATATAGATTTTTTTGGGGATGGGGGTAAAGACGGTGGAATAGATCAGCAACTACAATCCTGTTAGAATACGTACAACTACAATCTACAATCCTACAATCAACAACTACAATCCGTAATTCCATTTCCTGGAATTACGTAATTCCAATTACGTTAGAATACGTAATTCCAGGAGTTTGTCAGACGCATTTAATTTTAAAAGAAGTTGGGGTGAATATTCCGATCTTCATTCTTTTTCGTTGATGTCTCACAGGTCCAAATTTTCAGTTATGATGGTAAGGATGTTTGCCAAACATTATTTTAAGCTGCACGTAGATTTGGACAGTATCTTATTAATGAGCACTTAAGTAATCTATATAAGGATAGGTTCTTGTTTTCCCAAAAGACACAAAAGCTTTAAAACTTAAGCATTTGACGTAAACGCCTTTCGACCTCATTTTAGTTAAAGCTGTTTGGATTACAAGTGGGACATCTAATGTATCTTCTTCGTCACGTTTCTCCGTTCTTTGTTTAGGGTGTTAACCGCTTTTCGACCTAGTCCACACATACCTCCTGTTTAGCACTAAGACGTTATGACATAAACCTTTAGTTTTGAAACCCCTGCTTGCAATGGCATCAATTCATGAAAGTGTGGCGAGGGGGGGGGGGGGGGTAAAAGGAATCTTGAAATCTAGGCAGTAATTGTGTTCTTTTTTCGATGAGATACCTAAAATACCCCCCCCCCCCACACACACACACACACACACAAAAAATACTTGTATTTTCTGAATCCATCCCCCCCCCCCAATCGGTACCACTGCCTTCTTGAGTGCTGCAAAGAAGTGATCCCAAAATGATATCAAATTTCAATTGTTCATTTTAGCGGAATAACTACGGCATAGTGAAAATTAACCGTTTTACTTCAAAATGTCATAACTTCCCATTTCCTTTTTGACTTGTTCTTGCCTCATTTGAATATGAATGAGGGAATTCCTCTTTTTAATCCTGTCATTTTTTGAACAAAATCTGCATATCTACGTCCTTGTTATCGTTTTTAATTTCATTTCTTAACGCTTTACCTAATATGATTTTGAATTTTTCTTTCATCCTAAATAGACTTTTGGAAGTGTTTGTATTCCCAAGAGTGAGATAGATTGACGGATATTGAATTCGTTATTTCTGGTAAAGTCAGGCAAGATGAAATTATATTGCCTTAAAAGCGGAGGCGGCGTAGCTAAAATGGATTGGATGTCTTTGTATTGGGCACCCCTCCTGATCCCCCCCCCCCGCCTTAGATAGAAAGTTTAAGTGAATAAATATTTTTTCTAAAAATTGCAATATGTTACACCAGAGCCAGTAAATACAACTAAGGCAACAAATAAGCATCATGGCTGCAGCGATACCTGCATCCTAGTAAAGAGAGAACCTTCCCTTAGTAACCGAAAGTAACGGCCTATAATAGTAAGAAAAAATTGGCATTCGACGCTGATTCAGGGATGGTAACTATTATTTCAGTTTGTCTTAATAGTAAAAGTTTGTTGCAAAACCAAATTTACCAGAATTTTGGTGGAGGATAAGTGGCGGTGGATTTAAAAGAAGAATCACCATGGCCGAAGAAGACCTATGCAGGAGATTCAAAATCCCGCATCTTGAACAGCAAAAAAACAACCTTTTTTTGCCTGGGTAACACATATGCAAGGGCATATCCAGGATTTTTTGTTTGGGGGGAGGGGGATACAAAAAAAAACTTTAAAAAACGCACCAGGAATTTGTTTATGTGTATTTTTGTAACGTTTTTATGAGTCGGACAAAAATTTCGAGAGGAGGGGGAGGGTTCAAACCTCGTAACCCCCTTCCTCCTAGGCACGGCCTTGCACATATGCATCTTTTTTTACTTTTTCCTACAAACACTAGCAGGCTATCGTGTCATCGTAGGGAGATACTTAATGGTTCATTAATAAGATAATATCTATTTCAGCGTTTCTTTTATAAATTCGTCCTGATAATGCCATCTGGCATTGTAATATGGCACCAAAAATGGCAGGTTTACAATCCTCTCTCATGTTATCTGCCACCCCCCCCCCCCCTCCAAACCCCACCCCCCCCCCCCTCCCCCACCCCCCACTCAGCTTTCTCTGCAAGTCTCGTAAATTGTCTAATGACCAGCAGAAATAGCATGCGACTGCAAAATCGTAGATAGATGCTGATTTTGAAGCGGGATTATATATACGTGGTTTTGTAAATTCTTTTTGGTGAAAGCCTGGGAAACATAAAAAGTGCAGCATTATAATCTCCCTCTAATCGCCATAAATCTCCATCCTTAACTGGACGTTTACAATTTCATTTGCTCCTTTATATACTCTCCCTGCCAGTTGCCGTAGTAAGTAAAAACAAAACAAAAAACTGTCTAATAAATAAAATTCTTTTAACTTTAATTTTTGAATACTAATACTTTGATTTTGGAATGCTAATACTTTGAATACTTTGGTTTTTGAATACTGTTGTCTATGATTAACTTAATAGTAAAAGTGAATTACGAAATTTATCTTTTGATTTATGGAATTTTCTATTCTTTTATTTCTCCAGCACAGGCAGGTTACAAAACATCGTCGTAAGCTGCCTTAGAGCTATTTAGAAAGCTGATGCTTACATCCATATGCTAGTGTAAATTTGTCATAGTAACGCCATCATAAGATGTGATACGGCATTATGTGACGTTTTATGTTATTTCTCGAGTAATGGGATTGGAAGCATAAATAGTGCACCACTGAAATCTGCTTGGCCAAAAATGCTTATCGGATGCTAAAATCCCCCCCCCCCCTTAATGCTCCTCTTCCCAGTCCCCTCAGTAAGTGAAAGTTAGAAAGGAGTTTTAAAAAAAAATACCTGGCCAGTGAAAAAATCACTAAAAATTCAAAGCTTGTTAACAAAAAATGATAAATATTATTTCATTGTAACCCTAACATATTATAGTTAAAATGAATATATTATAACTATATTATAACTAATACATTTTAGCTATAGGCTACATACATATATAATCCTAATGTGTCTCATTGTTATTTCTTATATTTTTTTTCTCCAGCACTATCCGGGGCACTAGGACGTTAAAGAAACGTCTAAATGTTTAACCAAGAAAATTTCTCGCAGTTAGTGTTTTACTTCCCCACCCCTTTGAGTGGTGAATGAATTGGTTACTAATTTGACGCTGCACACAAGTCCGTCATTTGGAGTCAGTAGGAAGATGCTGCCCAATTCCCCTGAACTCGAAGGATTTTCAAGGTTTTATCCTTGTATTCTTCATAACAGTATGATATTGTTCCTAAAATGTTGAAGCCCGAGACGCAAAGATAATGAAAGTGTACTTTCATATGAGAATTTTAAAAATTCTTGCAGTATATTGTTAGAAAAATTGCAACAGTATATCACAAACTTATGTTGATTATACCAACTATACATCTAAAACTCATTTCAAGTTTTCAGTAGCAAAATATGACTAAACTCATCATTTACTAGGTAATAAAAACCATGAATAAGGCCTTCTAGCACAACAGCGTTGTCCGTTAGATAAAAGGCAGGTTTATTAACAATTGTCTTCTTAAAAAAATGTATTGCTTAATCATGGGCCCTTCATGTGCATTACCAATTTAATACTTATAATTTTATTTAAGTTATTTTCTTATATATCTATTCAGCAGAAATTATTTCGTCGACAACCAGATGCCTTAAAAATGTTTAACACAAACCTTAGATAGGGTAAGATATTGTTTACTTTATTTAAGAGTTTAAAACTCTTAAAGTCATTCTGTTCTCTAAAATCTCTGTATAGTTCGTGCAAAACAATAGTTCATAAATAACTTAATTATTTTATTAAGGTCGTTCGACACCTAAAGGAATCACCCCATCTCGTCCCTTACAACCTTTTCTGTTTTTGTAGCCAAACTGTTCAGAATTAATTAGGCGGTTTTGCCATAACTTGCATAGCTTAGATAAGAGATCAAAATAAAAATACGCCGAAATCTATACGGATGGTCCCATCTGCTCATTCAGTGATTCAGTGATTCGTTTTCTTTGTTGGTTCAGTTTGTTGTATTTTGTGTATTTTTTATTCTTTTTTTTAACTGCTCCGTCTTGTTGTGTGTTGATTTGACGGGTTTTTCAATAAATAAATAAAATAAATAAATAAACAATTGAAAAATAAAAGCCGACACCTACTTTCCGGGAAATCTTAAGAAAAACCACTTAACTTCTCCAGTTTTGTGCCAGAGATAGAGATATTCAGATTTAAGGAAACATACATCATTAGAAGCATAAACTTAGTTGTTTTTTTTTTTTTATTGAACGGAGCAGTTTTCTTTTTCGAGTTCGGGAAAGGGCAGTCCCTACAAATTTTCTTGTATACCTGCTTGGAAAACATTAAAAATCAACTCAAAAGAAGTCTCATTGAATAATTTGACAGCTTTTGAAGTTTCCTGTTGTGCTAACTGTCTTGATTGAAATGTTTGTGGACACAGGATGCACATTATTTATGTTGTGCCTACATTGATTAGACAGTGTTTTGCTTAACAATTAGTAAGAGACTACGGGTTTCCTTTGTTTTAAACTAGCGTTTAGAACAGTTGACACATCTAAAAATCCCTACCAGTTTACACTAGAATTACTTCGGAAGCTCCCCGTGGTGTTGAAAAAACTTACTAATCTAGTCAACTGGAAACTAGCCAACTCGTTTACGACCAGTTTACAACCAAAATGAAACGTGTCTCCGCCCACAGACGTGAGTGGTTGTGGATCAGTTGTGTTTATCTAATTGAGTAGTGCAGTGTGGTTAACTATGTTGAGTTCCGATGAGGAAGACCTAATTGATTACTATGAGTACTGCAGGTTTCGTAGGGTTCATAGGGAGTATTGGGTCCATCCGTACTTGGAAAAGAATGCAAAGTCTCGTCAGTTCTTAGCAGCAAAAGAACTGTCTCAAACCGATAGGAAAATTATTGCATTTTACAGAATGTCGAAGGCATTCTTTAAAGCGTGAAGAAGCTCTTCATGCTTCTCCACTTCTACGAATTTCCCGTTTAATTCCTGGTCTGACATGTTGAGAGCCAAAATAATTGGACAAAATCAACGCGGTAGCTCCTGAAAATGTGGGGGACAACACTCTGCAACGCGACTGTGACCACAGCTGGAGGCTCATACGGAACTGGTTTTAGACTGATTGGAAACCAGTCTCAAAAATAAGTTTATAAAACTAGATTTTTCTATTGGTAGTAAAGAGCTCTAAGTTAAATCTTGAGCTTAACAAAAATTGTTGCTTCGCAGTTTATCGAACATTTCAGGAGACAGAAGATGAACTAACTGAATCCCAACCCATATGAGATACGAAAGTGAGGGATGAGACAAGAAAAGAAGAAGATTGGATGAAACCGAACAAAGTCCTCAGAAATCTGTTCAGGGGTATCAAATATTGAAAAACGAAAAACGAAATTAGAAAATGCACTAAGAATTCAACAGCAACACAACAGAGGATGAAAGAAGAAATTGTTCGCCTGAAATTAATTAGACTACAGATACAAGAAGCTCTAAAAAAGCAAGAGGGTAGCTAGGTATCTCCTGCAAAGACAAAAGTCTTCGAGTAGCCTACAGAAAATAAAAGACCGATCTGTGATCGGCCATGAAATCAATAAACTTTTGTAAAAAAAAAAGGAAAAAAATATTCTCTAAAAACTCAAGCTACCTCAGTTTTCTGTAAAGCCCTAGTTTTTCAGAACTCTACAAACATAGAGAATTGTCACGAATGACTTTATTTGTGCCATTTGATTTTTTTTTTTTTTTTTTTTTTTATACCCAATGAAAATACCAAAAAAGAGGTGTTTTTGATCAAAATACAAAAAAAAAGCTGTTTTTCAAAATCTGGGGGAAAGGGGCTTAAAATCTGGGGGAAAGGGGCATAAAATCTGGGGGAAAGGGACATAAAATTTGGGGGGGGGAATGCTCTGTTGAATAATAATTTCTCCATGAAATTATCACTTTAAAAGTTACTTACACTAATGGCTTTGTTCTAGATTATATTTCCGGCGTCACGCTCTTGTTTTACAGATTTTTCTCGTTTGAATTCTTGAATAAAAGACTTTTCCTGTTTGTCTTTTAAAGATCTCATTTTCGCTCTCCACTAAGAAGATTAAAATGTTAGTGACGTTCTTTCCTTTTAGGCGCTAAGAAATGAAGTTTAACGGAGAGCTTTGAAAGTTTCATAAATGAATATAATAATAGAGTGGAAGGTTAAAAAGCCAACTTTTTCAACGTCAAGTTTAAACGATTACGAACTTTATGCTAATAATTACTTCTAAATTCTGTTGCAACTTTGGATATACGTAATTATTTTACGCCTTGCTTTTCAAGCATTCCCCTGTTCATATAATTTCAACTCAATGAAAAAAAAAAATAACTGTAACTGTTGGGACTCCTTAAGGTACTTTTAAGGATAAACAATACCAATAGTATCTGGCCTAAAATTAAATAGCTGCCTCAAAAAGTGACTTAAGGACGTTCGATACTAAAAATGTCATTTTGCGAGTATCGGGCTCGGCTGACAATCTCAAAGACAAAGGTCCCATTAGTAAATTTTCTCAACGCCATAGGGAGCTTCCGAAGCAATTTTGGTATAAATTGATAAGGAATCTTAAATATGCAAACAGTTCGAAAAGCTAACGAGATGCCAGTTTAAGCCTATAATCTCTTACTAATTGTTAAACAAAATGTTGTCTAATCAATATACATACATCATTAATAATTCGCATTCTGTGTCTGAAAAAATTTCAATCGAAGCAGTTAGCCCAATAGAAAACTTCCAAAGCTGTCAAATTATTCAATGAGACTTCTTTTGAGCTGATTTACAATGTTTTCCAAGCAGGTATACTAGAATGTTTTTAGGGACTGCCCTTTCCTGTACACCAGAAAGAAAATTCTGCTCCGTTGTATAAAAAAAAAATACGCTTTCTAATGATGTAAGTTTCATTAAATCTATATATTTTGATCTCCAGCACAAAACTGGAGAAGTTAGGTGTTTTTTCTAAAATTTCCGGGAAAGTAGGCATCATCTTTTAGTTTGCTGTCATTTATTCGAATATCATTTAATGCTATACAAGTTATGGCAAGATCACCCAATCAATTCTGAGGAGTTTAACGACACGATATAAAAAAGCTTTTAATGGACAAAATAGGGTGATTCTTTAAGGTATCGAACGACCTTAATACAACGGAATGACAGACGTTACAGATACAACAAGTAACTTTTAGTATAAACTACTAAAAGTAATTTATACCCGGCAGATTTCCAGGCATTATTTGGAAAACGATCAGAAATTAAATAAATCAAAAAAATTCTTCAATGAAAGTAATGAGCAACATTAAAACTATTAGAAATTATTCCGTATGCGAGGGGGTAGCCCCTTCCTCAATATCTCGCTCTACGCTTATCCCAATCGTTTAAGAACGACTCCTGAAACACAAGGGACGCTTAGTTATAATAAGAAGCTTTTTCAAAAGAGTGAGGTATTGTGGAGGGGGTATCAGCCCTCAAATACGAGATAATTTCTGTTTGTTTACAGTTTTAAGATTTCTCAGTACTTTCCCAAAAACTTTTATTTATTCAATTACTTTTAAGGTTTGTACACGACGTATAGAAATAGTGCGACGGGTGAGACAGACACTAATACTTTTTGCAAATCTTTCTCGGACAATTTGACTGTACCTGCTTCTCTAAAATAGCAATTGAAAAACACAGTGGTTTTCATGAAACGCTAAAGTGGAATTTAGAACTTGAAACGAATATGAATTATCTTATATGTGGTATCAAACTTAAAACAAATAAAAAATTCTCTGTATGAAAAAAATGAAATCTGAAAGGAAAAAGAATTAGAATTACCAGTGAATTTTAACTTGAAACTCGCAAAAGTAAGCACAAAGAGGTGACTCGTTACCGCCCTCTTAAACCCCCGAAAGGCTAGAGTGCAATTTTGGCTTTGCTAAAACTATTTATCTTGCCTAAACTGAAAGTTTTGTGTAGCTAATTTGTTGTTCTATGTATTTTAAGGAAAAAGATTTTAAAGGAAAATGACTAAAAAAGGGACTGTTTAAACGTTAATATTACGGGAGTCTAATTGTCACAAATGCTTACATATCGATATGTTTATTTGTTTTTTCTTTTTTTTAACTGGTATTTGATGGCTTTTTTTTAGCTTCGTTCTCGTTGAAGCGCAAATGAAACTTTTGCTACTAGGTTCCATTATGGCCAAAGGCGACGTCTTTTAAAATTTCGAGGTAGCCTTTTTAATTAGAAAACTTGAAATATATAAAAAAAAATGGTCAATATCCTTGAAGTGGTAGCCTGACCAGTGTAGCCCCAGAGGAAATGAATAACTCATAGATAAATCTTCGAAAAAAAAAAATGTGTGTATATGTGTTTGGATTCGAGATCTTACGGATATTTTGGTCAAGAGTATCCAAGGTTTTGCAAAAGACATTTCGCGGAAGTGACCCCAACGGTCACTCAACGGAATAACAAACAGCGACCTACAAGGACCAAATTTCAAAGGAAAAAGACGATCAGTGAATAGCATGAGAAAAGTAATTACCTTACTGGAATATGGTTAGCACAGAAATTGGACCCAAAATAATCTCTGGATCCTGAGAACTTTCTCTGTTTCAGGCAAATCTCATAAACTAGGTCCAAAAGGTCCTAAACTAGGTGTAAAGGGCTAATTCGATTGGAATAAACTGGCTAATTGACAAAATGTTGTAGATAAGTGATCATATTATAACATCTCGTGTAGGATTTATGGCTACTATGGCCCCTAAAAATATAATGACGATTCCTCTTCGAGTTAAACCAATGGTGGCAGAATATTAGGAGAGAGTTACAGTACCTTTTTTATGAGAATGAGACTAATAGAGTTACAAGTCCCCTTACCTGCCTTTTCGGTTCGGAGTCACATCTTCCAAAACAAGTTATGACAAAGAAATTCAAAATATTTATTCCAATAAGAATCTTCAAGTCTTCAGGAATCGTGTTTTTAAAGACAAACTCTTGAAATACCTTAAATATGAATTAGACAACGAATATAAAATTGATTAAAAAGATGTTTTTTAAATAGAAGTAAAAGTAACATTAATGTGTGTGTGTGCTAGTTTACGTGTAACTCACAACGAACTGAATTTTTTATACAAGAAACGTTGCCAAACAGTACTTTCACTATCACCAAATATCCCTAAAGAAAATTAGATTTCCTGAAAGCTCCCCAGAAACTAACCTTATGGTAAAGTAATGATTCGCATATGATGTTAATTTTCGTCTATTTACGAGCGCAAATTTTTCGGGAATATTTTGCAAACCTCAATTTTATTTGGAGAAATTAGGGGGAGTTACGAAAAATTATGGATAATGGCACGACTGCTGCCCCCTTCCCTGAATCTCTTACTTTATGTGCAAAAGTTGAATGCTATTGTTTGTTCTTTTTTTTCAAATGCTTCAAAAACGAATGCTCTATGACAAAAATAATGTAATAATAAAAAAAGAAGAAAAAACAATCGTAATGTCTCGAGAATCGAATGACCCAAGTTTTATAGTAATAAGTAAAATGCATTAAATGGGGCAGCATCCCCCCTAAAATACAGGGTAATTTCTGCTAACTTTTGATTTAAATGTGGGTGTTTTCTTTCATTTAAATAACATTTTTTCTAAATTTAATCACTGCATACTTGGTTTATACTCTATAAATAAATGTAGCTATTAGGTAATTTTGACAAGGTCCAATTACTCCGCCTATGATAACTTAAATATACATTAAATGCTTCTCTCTCTTCACTTAACTATTCTGCCTCAGTCAATGATACAAGGGAAACTTCTCTTAGCCCCTTTGCAACGCTCTTATTTTTTCATTTTTATCACATCATTATAACAGTAACCCCTGTGTCTGTCATTTGTTTCGCAGACTAATGATAAATCCGACAAATTATCAAATGAAACTTTGATTTTCTATTCACTATTATTGATGTTTACTCAGTCCCCTTTTTACTATTATTATTTGAATATGGCTCTTAACTTTGGTTTTTTGATTGTTGAAATTTTTCTTTTCATTTTGTTTTGTGGATTTAGGTCTATATTTTTATTATTTTTCCTCTGAGGACGAATAAGCGGAAATCTTCGCCAAAAAACCTGCATTTTATTCCTGACTTCACTCCCTTTGAATTTTCCTCCCTTTTTCTGGTTCCTCCGCTTTTTTTATTACTATAGACACTAAAAATCTGCCTTGTGTTACTCCTCCAATTAAGCTAGAAATGACAAAGTTTATGTATCCTTGATAATTTCTTAACTATATAAGCGTCTCGTGTACGTTTGATTTATCGGTATTGCAGATATCGATGTTGTGGGGAAAAAGTGGTTTTCTCAAGTTTTGGAAAGTAATCCTGTTAGTTGCAAAAGTCTCAACAATAAAGTGAATAATATCTTACTCTATCTAATCTTTGTGTTAAACATATTTAAGGCATCTTTGTGTTGACATTCTTAAGTCTGCTAACTATATATAAGAAATATCTTAAATAAAATTCTAAGTATTAAATTGGTAACGCACATGAAGTGCCCAAGATTAAGTAATACGTTTTTGTTAAGAAGACAATTGTTTATAAACCTGCCTTTTATCTAATGGACAACGCTGTTGTGCTGGAAGGCCTTATTCATGGTTTTTATTACCTAGTAAATGACGAGTTTAGTCATATTTTACTACTTAGTACTTGAAATCAGTTATTTAGCTGTTGAAATGGACATTATTTTACCATTGTAAATATAAAATCGTTAAAATAACATTTATTAGCTTCGTCAGTTTACTATATAATTGAGCTCACCCTATCTCTTCACCCAGAAACACATTATTCTGCCCTGAAATGCCTGAAAGCACTTTTTTTTCTTAGCAGGGCTTAAATTTAGAGAGCCAACTTGCATTCTAGCTTTTGCCGAGAATTATGGAACTAAGAGCCAGGTAAAAAGGAAGATCACCTGATTAAAAAAAAAACAAGCTATAGTTACGTTCTATTTTGATTTTCAGTATACGAATTTGGGATGCCAGAGTGGATCCGTCAAAGGCCTGTATGTTGACTTGCAATAATGCACACACAAGTGACGTTAATGTTATTCATTGGAATAGAAATGAGCCTTTTATTGTATCTGGAGGGGACGACGCAAAACTTTGTGTGTGGGACCTAAGGCAATTTCAGGTATGTATTTCTGAGCTAGACATGTCACATTAAACACCCTTTTAAAACCAAAACACTGTAATTCTGTATTGGCTTTTCATTGTTGGTTGTCGTTCAATAATTTTTGCACACCAAAAGCTAAGCTTATGAGGGCACAGCATTACTAATAAAGCTAAGCTGAGAAAAACAATGACAACAAAAATTGGTAAGAAACATAATTGAATAAATCTAACGAAGTAAATTTTTTAAGAATTAAGAAATTGGGGTGAAACCTGTTATGCAAGCAACCGAGCATACATAAAACATCACATCTCATGACACAGCATAAATAAACGTTTTTTCAATAACAATAAAAAAATTAAATCGACCAAACAAAATTCCTTGGGCTTGTTGAGGGGGAAGACTTGAACGCTTCCCACAGCATCATGAAGAATACATATCATTAACGTCTAACTGTTGAGATCTTGTACAAGCTCCGCAAAACGGAGCCAACAGCTAGCCCATCTTTCGCCAAACTTTCGAAATCTTCAGTGGGCTCGAGATTGTTTCAGACCATTTTTCAGCAATTTTTCTTTGACTGCAGGTTGCCTGCGTCAATTTCGCAAGGGGTTCACAATCGGTGAACAAGATGAGCTTTCCCAAAGATAATTTCTTAAACCACATTGGCCTGCCATAACGTAAAGTAAGAAAATGATCAAAACTGCGGTTTTTAAAGGCCAAACGGAAACACTGAAGAAACACACAGAGCGATTATTTTGAGAAAACAACCGCCTCTCTTCTTCAGCGCGAACAAAATAATATAAACAAGGAAAACGACAAGTTGTTCGTTGGTATCCGCCGATGGCAGTTCAAATTTTTTGGATTTTGTGCAAATTGCGGATACTGGTGAATGACTCATTTTATGGTTGTTAGATATTTGATTTTAATTCTTATAATTTTGTCTTTTGTTGACTTTTATTTGTCTTTTAATTTTTTGGTTGTTTTTTTCGTTGGTTTAATTGGTTTTGTTGACTTTCTGCGTTTGTCGTCGTGTAATTTTTTTCTTTGGCATTTTCCTTGTTTATATTATTTTGTTCTTGTTGAAAAAGAGAGGCGGTTGTTCTCTCAAAATATTCGCTTTGTGTGTTTCTTCAGTATTTTTGTTTGGCCTTCAAAAACCCCATTATTGATCATTTTTTTTCTTTACGTTATGGCAAGCCAATGTAGTTTAAGAAATTTTCTTTTGGAAAGCTCATCTTGTTCACCGATTGTAAAAGGTTACTTTAGAGGTTGTTTTTGTTTTTCAGTAGATTTGTAGCAGCTTTTTAAGACGTTTCGCTAGTTTGGCTAAAGGTTGTTCCTTATTATTATTAAATTGAAAAAGAAACAAGCTTTTTCTAACTAAAGTGTAGAGTGACATTAAAATCTAAACGAGCTGAAATTATCGTAGCTATTACGGAACTACTGTCCCCCCAAACCCCGTTCTCAACACGACCTACTCCTTTCCTGAAAGCATTTTGGAAGTGTTTTATTTATTCATTGTTTTAACAACTTAGTAACTGAAAATGCTATTTAAAGCAAATGCGAATGAATGAGCCTTTTCATTTTCAAAGCACTGAGACAAAAATGTGTTGCAAGAATTTAGAGTATTCAGTCTTGATCCATGCTACCGTGAATACAAAAAATCTATTATTTTAGATTGGGGACTTGAGCCTCCGTTTCAGGGCTCTCAGATGCCTTAAGTGTCGTCGTGTAATTTTTGAGATCATACCCTTTTTTGGGGGAGGGGGGTATTATAACGTTTTGTTTAGGCTAATAACTTATAATACCAAATTTGAGATTAATTGATTTGCATGTTAAGGATCATCATGAGAAGCTTCTGGTGTATATATTTTTGTGAAAATTTTGTTCTTGATAGTTTCGGTTCTATTGAAAGGGTTGCTCTTTACATACTATTAATTACCATGAAATGCTTTAGAACAGTTTTTTTCACATTGGCTACATCCTTTCTGATAATCGTTGCTTTAAGTAAACTTTTTTCTTGTTTTTACTTGGGTTTTTTAAAGTAATGCTGTATTTTCTATATCCTTGTGTGTCAATTTTGTTGGATAAGTTTTTTTTTTGTCAATGCGTTATCAATATTTCATTTCGTCAATATTATAGACGAAGAAACCTGTAGCGACATTCAAACACCATACCGCCCCAATCACTTCTGTTGAATGGCATCCCACTGATGGCACCGTCTTTGCTTCAACGGGAGAAGATGACCAAGTCGCCTTATGGGACTTATCCGTAGAAAAAGACGACGAATCTCGAGAGGAGGATTTAAAGGTAACTAGTTGGAAATTTAACTTCTAAAGACATAAAAAAAAGTCAGGAGTAATGGGCTTTAATAAATTTGACTACCTTATAATGCATATCGAAGTTGTTGTGTCTACAACTCGTACCTGGAAACATTTCAACTCTCCGGGAGATGCATCAAGTGATCTTATTAAAACTGATCAAAATCCATGCTAATTACTGATGATACAAAACACAAATCTACAGTGGACGATAAAGTTGCCTTGAAGCTCTCTAGACTTTGCTAATATGACCGAATCCAATTTTGAATTGTATAAATTTAATGTATAGCGTGGCTCTTTCTTTCAAATAACCAAAACTTTTTTTAAGCTTTTTGGTGGTTGTTGACAAGGGTTACTCTTTGCATAGAGTTTTTGCCATGAACTGTTTGAATCAGGCTCTCTTTAATAGGAGGCTTTCTCAGCATTTTAGTATCTTAATTTTAAAGTCTAACACTTGTATAACATTTGTCAGAGACTCATAATTGAGCTTGAAAACATGTAAAGATCCATGGAACAATTATTATATAGCAAATATACTTTCGTGGATGACATGATCACCACAGCAATGGGACAAGGACAGTAGATTATGTAGACTGTCCATTATTTATGCTTAATTTTATAAACAAAATGGCTGCATGTCTGGTCATAGGTGTCCAATTAGCTTGAAACTTTGAAATATCATTCTTTGGGCCATGAAAATCGTACATCTTGCTGGGAGTGGGTGGGGGGGGGGTCTTAGGGGCCAGATTGTTCCTTAATGTTTTACATTTATTTTTTGAGTCTTTAAATAACCATCGGTTGTTTAAATGTTACTTTATTTTGTTTTTAAATAGCAAAACTGAATTACCTGAGATTCAATTTTTTCTCTAAGTTTGCCTCAAAAAAGAACATTGAGAATAAAGTAAAATTAACCAAGTACTAAAGACATCTATTTATAATACAAATACTTACCTGGAATTCAACTTTTTCGTCCGATGGTGCCTCAACAAAGTACCTTGAAAAAAATTAAAATGATAAAGAAACTGATTTTAAGTAGCAAATCTTACTTACCTCAGATTCAACTTCTTTCTCCAGTGATGGCTCAAAAAGAACCTTTATAAGAAAAAAAATCAAGTACTAATGACTCTTATTTTCAAATAGAAAATCATTCTTACCTGAGATTCAACTTTTCCCTCTGAGGTGGCTCAAAAAGAACCTAGAAAAAAAAAGGAAAAAAAGTACCAAAGACACTTGGTTTTAAATATCAAAACTTATCTTACCTTAGATTCAACTTTTTCCTCCACTGGTTGCTAAAAAAAACTAGAAAAGAAAAGAAAATTAATCAAGTACTAAACACACTTTTTTTTATATAGCTAATCTTACTTACCTTAGGTTCAGCATTTTCTTCCAGTGGGTGCTCAACAGAGAACCTAGAAAAAAAAATTAAAATCAATCAAGTACTAAAGACACTTTGTTTAAATAGTAGATCTTACCTTAGAATTCAACTTTTTCTTCCAGTCATGGTTCAAAAAAGAACCTAGAAAAGAAAAGAAAATTAATGAAACACTGAAGACACTTACTTATAAATATGAAATCCTACCTACTTGAGGGTCAAATTTTTCCTCCAATGGTGGCAAAAAAAACAACCTAGAAAAGAAAATAAGATTAATCAAATACTAAAGACAATACTTTTTAAATATTAAAATTTATCTTACCTTAGATTCAACTTTTTCCTCCTGTGGCTGCTAAAAACAACCTTGAAAAGAAAAGAAAATTAATCAAATAATAAAGACACCTGTTTTAAATAAAATGTCTCATTTACCTGAAAGAAAAAACAGTCTCCTCCAGTTTTTAAAAAAAGAACCTAGAAAAGAAAAGAAAATTAATGAAATACTAAAGACACTTATTTATAAGTGGGAAATCTTACTTACTTGAGATTCAACTTTTCCCTTCAATAATGGCCCAAAAGAGAACCTAGAAAAGAAAGGAAAATTAATCAAATACTAAAGACACTACTTTTTAAATAGCAAAACTTACTTACCTTAGATTCAACTTTTTCCTCCTGTGGCTGCTCAAAAACAACCTTGAAAAGAAAAGAAAATTAATCAAATAATAAAGACACCTGTTTTAAATAAAATGTCTCATTTACCTGAAAGAAAAAACAGTCTCCTCCAGTTTTAAAAAAAGAACCTAGAAAAGAAAAGAAAATTAATGAAATACTAAAGACACTTATTTATAAGTGGGAAATCTTACTTACTTGAGATTCAACTTTTCCCTTCAATAATGGCCCCAAAAAGAACCTAGAAAAGAAAAGAAAATTAATGAAACACTGAAGACACTTACTTATAATAAATTATGAAAACTACCTTACTACCTACTTGAGGGTCAAATTTTTCCTCCAATGGTGGCAAAAAAAACAACCTAGAAAAGAAAATAAGATTAATCAAATATTAAAGACAATACTTTTTAAACATCAAAATTTATCTTACCTTAGATTCAACTTTTTCCTCCTGTGGCTGCTCAAAAACAACCTTGAAAAGAAAAGAAAATTAATCAAATAATAAAGACACCTGTTTTAAATAAAATGTCTCATTTACCTGAAAGAAAAAACAGTCTCCTCCAGTTTTTAAAAAAAGAACCTAGAAAAGAAAAGAAAATTAATGAAATACTAAAGACACTTATTTATAAGTGGGAAATCTTACTTACTTGAGATTCAACTTTTCCCTTCAATAATGGCCCAAAAAGAACCTAGAAAAGAAAAGAAAATTAATGAAACACTGAAGACACCTACTTATAAATATGAAATCCTACCTACTTGAGGGTCAAATTTTTCCTCCAATGGTGGCAAAAAAACAACCTAGAAAAGAAAATAAGATTAATCAAATAATAAAGACAATACTTTTTAAATATCAAAATTTATCTTACCTTAGATTCAACTTTTTCCTCCTGTGGCTGCTCAAAAACAACCTTGAAAAGAAAAGAAAATTAATCAAATAATAAAGACACCTGTTTTAAATAAAATGTCTCATTTACCTGAAAGAAAAAACAGTCTCCTCCAGTTTTTAAAAAAAGAACCTAGAAAAGAAAAGAAAATTAATGAAATACTAAAGACACTTATTTATAAGTGGGAAATCTTACTTACTTGAGATTCAACTTTTCCCTTCAATAATGGCCCAAAAGAGAACCTAGAAAAGAAAGGAAAATTAATCAAATACTAAAGACACTACTTTTTAAATAGCAAAACTTACTTACCTTAGATTCAACTTTTTCCTCCTGTGGCTGCTCAAAAACAACCTTGAAAAGAAAAGAAAATTAATCAAATAATAAAGACACCTGTTTTAAATAAAATGTCTCATTTACCTGAAAGAAAAAACAGTCTCCTCCATTTTTTAAAAAAAGAACCTAGAAAAGAAAAGAAAATTAATGAAATACTAAAGACACTTATTTATTAGTGGGAAATCTTACTTACTTGAGATTCAACTTTTCCCTTCAATAATGGCCCAAAAGAGAACCTAGAAAAGAAAGGAAAATTAATCAAATACTAAAGACACTACTTTTTAAATAGCAAAACTTACTTACCTTAGATTCAACTTTTTCCTCCTGTGGCTGCTCAAAAACAACCTTGAAAAGAAAAGAAAATTAATCAAATAATAAAGACACCTGTTTTAAATAAAATGTCTCATTTACCTGAAAGAAAAAACAGTCTCCTCCAGTTTTTAAAAAAAGAACCTAGAAAAGAAAAGAAAATTAATGAAATACTAAAGACACTTATTTATAAGTGGGAAATCTTACTTACTTGAGATTCAACTTTTCCCTTCAATAATGGCCCCAAAAAGAACCTAGAAAAGAAAAGAAAATTAATGAAACACTGAAGACACTTACTTATAAATATGAAATCCTACCTACTTGAGGGTCAAATTTTTCCTCCAATGGTGGCAAAAAAACAACCTAGAAAAGAAAATAAGATTAATCAAATAATAAAGACAATACTTTTTAAATATCAAAATTTATCTTACCTTAGATTCAACTTTTTCCTCCTGTGGCTGCTCAAAAACAACCTAGAATAGAATAGAAAATTAATCAAATAATAATGACACCTGTTTTAAATAAAATGTCTCATTTACCTGAAAGAAAAAACAGTCTCCTCCAGTTTTTAAAAAAAGAACCTAGAAAAGAAAAGAAAATTACTACTTTTAAAAAGCAAAACTTACTTACCTTAGATTCAATTTTGCCTCCTGTGGTAGCTCAAAAAGAACTTAGAAAAGAAAATAAAATTAATCAAATACTAAAGACACTTGTTTTTAAATAGAATATGTTACTTATCTGAGATTCAACTTGTTCCTCCAGTAGTTTAAAGAGGAATCTAGAAAAGAAAAGAAAATTAATAAAATATCAAAGACACTGATTTTTAAAGGATAAATCGAACTTACTTGATATTCAGCTTTTTCCTCTAATAATTGCTCAAAAAAGAACCTAGAAAAGAAAAGAAAATTAATCAAGTACTAAAGACACTACTTTTAAAAAGCAAAACTTACTTACCTTAGATTCAATTTTGCCTCCTGTGGTAGCTCAAAAAGAACTTAGAAAAGAAAATAAAATTGACCAAATACTACAGACACAACTTTTTTAATAGCAAAACTTACTTACCATAGGTTTAACTTTTAGAAAATTAGGTTTAACTTTTGGAAAAGGTTTAACATAGGTTTAACTTTTATAAAATAGAAAATTAACGAAATACTAAAGACATTTACTTATAAGTGGGAAATCTTGCTTACTTGAGATTCAACTTTCCCCTTCAATAATGGCTCAAAAAAGAACCTAGAAAAGAAAAGAAAATTAATCAAATAATAAAGACACTACTCTTTAAATAGCAAAACTTACTTACCTTAGATTCAACTTTTTCCTGCTGTGGCTGCTCAAAAACAACCTAGAATAGAATAGAAAATTAATCAAATAATAAAGACACTACTTTTTAAATAGCAAAACTTACTTACCTTAGATTCAACCTTTTCCTCCTGTGGCTGGTCAAAAACAACCTAGAATAGAAAATAAAATTAATCAAGTAATAAAGATACCCGTTTTAAATAAAATATCTCACTTACCTGAAAAAAAACAGTCTCTTCCAGTTTTTAAAAAAAGAACCTAGAAAAGAAAAGAAAATTTATCAAATACTAAAGACACTACTTTTTAAATAGTAAAACTTACTTACCTTAGAACTTTTTCCTCCTGTGGTTGCTCAAAAAAAACCTAGAAAAAAAAAATAAAATTGACCAAATACTACAGACACAACTTTTTTAATAGCAAAACTTACTTACCATAGGTTTAACTTTTTCCTCCTGTGGCTGCTCACAAAGAACTTAGAAAAAAAATTAAAATTAATCAAATACTAAAGACACTTCTTTTAAATAGCAGAACTTACTTACCTTAGTAAGTAGCCTTAGTAACCTTATTAAAACTTACTAACCTTACTTTTTCCTCCTGTAGTTGCTCAAAAAGAACCTAGAAAAGAAAAGAAAATTAATTAAATACTAAAGACACTACTTTTTAAATAGCAAAACTTACTTTAGATTCAACTTTTTCCTCCTGTGGCTGCTTAAAAAGAACTTAGAAAAGAAAAGAAAATTAATCAAATACTAAAGACACTTCTTTTAAATAGCAGAACTTACTTACCTTCGATTCATCTTTTTCCTCCTGTAGTTGCTCAAAAAGAACCTAGAAAAGAAAAGAAAATTAATCAAATACTAAAGGTGCTACTTTTTAAATAGCAAAACTTACTTAAGATCTGACTTTTTCCTCCTGTAGTTGCTCAAAAAGAACCTAGAAAAGAAAAGAAAATTAATCAAGTACTAAAGACACTACTTTTTAAATAGCAAAACTTACTTACCTTAGGCTTAACTTTTTCCTCCAGTAATTGCTCAAAAATGAACCTAGAAGAGAAAAGAAAATCAATCAAATACTAAGACACTACTTTTAAAAAGCACAACTTACTTACCTTAGATTCAACTTTATCTCCTGTGGTAGCTCAAAAAAGAACTTAGAAAAGAAAATAAAATTGATCAAATACTAAAGACACAACTTTTTTAATAGCAAAACTTACTTACCATAGGTTTAACTTTTTTCTCCTGTGGCTGCTCAAAAAGAACTTAGAAAAGAAAATAAAATTAATCAAATACTAAAGACGCTACTTTTAAATGGCAGAACTTACTTACCTTCGATTCAACTTTTTCCTCCTGTAGTTGCTCAAAAAGAACCTAGAAAAGAAAAGAAAATTAATCAAATACTAAAGGCGCTACTTTTTAAATAGCAAAACTTACTTTAGATTCGACTTTTTCCTCCTGTAGTTGCTCAAAAAGAACCTAGAAAAGAAAATTAATCAAATACTAAAGGCGCTACTTTTTAAATAGCAAAATTTACTTTAGATTCAACGTTTTCCTCCTGTGTTTGCTCAAAAAGAACCTAGTAAGGAAAAGAAAATTTATCAAGTACTAAAGACACTACTTTTGAAAAGCAAAACTTACGTACCTTAGATTCAACTTTTCCTCCTATGGTAGCTCAAAAAGAACTTAGAAAAGAAAATAAAATTAATCAAGTACTAAAGACACTACTTTTGAAAAGCAAAACTTACGTACCTTAGATTCAACTTTTCCTCCTGTGGTAGCTCAAAAAAAACTTAGAAAAGAAAATAAAATTTATCAAATACTAAAGTCACTACTTTTAAAAAGCAGAACATACTTACCTTAGATTCAACTTGTCCTCCTGTGGTAGCTCAAAAAGAACTTGGAAAATAAAATAAAACTAATCAAGTACTAAAGACACTACTTTTGAAAAGCAAAACTTACGTACCTTAGATTCAACTTGTCCTCCTGTGGTAGCTCAAAAAGAACTTAGAAAAGAAAAGAAAATTAATCAAATAAAGACACTTGATTTTAAATAGAATTTGTTACTTACCTGAGATTCAACTTTGTCCTCCAGGGGTTTAAGGAGGAAACTAGAAAAGAAAATTAATGAAATATAAAAAAGACACTTATTTTTAAAGGACAAATCGGACTTACTTGAGATTCGACTTTTTCCACTAATAATGGCTCAAAAAAGAACCTAGAAAAGAAAAGAAAATTAATCAAGTCCTTAAGACATAACTTTTTAAATAGTAAAACTTACTTACCTTAGGCTTAACTTTTTCTTCCAGTAATTGCTCAAAAATGAACCTAGAAGAGAAAAGAATATCAATCAAATACTAAAGACACTACTTTTAAAAAGCAGAACGTACTTACCTTAGATTCAACTTTTCCTCCTGTGGTAACTAAAAAAAAAAACCTAGAAAAAAAAAATTAATGAAATACCAAACACTTATGTTTAAACTTGAAATCTTACTTTAGATTCAACCTTTTTCTCCTGTGGTTACTCAAAAAAGAACCTAGAAAAGAAAAGAAATTCTAAATATTACTAAAGAAATACTAAAGACACTTACTTTTAAATGGGATATCTTGCTTTCTTCCAGTGGTGTTCAATAAAAAGTGGTTTTTACTGAACTAATAAAATATCGAAGACACTTATTTTTAAATGATAAATCGGACTTACTTGAAATTCAACTTTTTCTTCTAATAATGGCTAAAAAATACTTTTTTTTAAAAGAGAAAATCTCACTTACTTGACATTCATAGTTTTCTCCAATAATGGCTAAAAAAAGAACCTAGAAATGAAAATAAAATTAATCAAATGCTAAAGACACTTAATTACCACTTAATTAGACACTTAATTACCTCAGATTCAACTTTTTCCTTTTGTGGTTGCTCGAAAAAGAACCTACAAAAGAAAAGAAACTTAATGAAAGGCTAAAGACACTTATTTTTAAATTTTAAATCTTACTTTCTTGAGATTCAACTCTTTCCTCCAATAATGGCTGAAAAAAAACCTAGAAAAGAAAGGAAAATCAATGAAATATTAAAGACACTACTTTTTAAATAGCAAAACTTACTTACCTTGGATTCAATTTTTTTTTTCCTTGTGGTTGCTCAAAAAGAATTTAGAAAATAAAATTAATCAAGTACTGAAGATACTTGTTTTTAACACTTATCTATACACTTGTTTCTTAATAGAATATCTTGCTTACCTGAAGTCCTTACCTTACTTACCTGTCTCCTCAAGTGGTTTATAAAAGAACCTAGAAAAGAAAAGAAAATTGATAAAATACTAAAGACACTTACTTATGAATGGGAAATCTTACTTAACTTATATTCAACTTTTTTCTTCAATAATGGCTCAGAAAAGAACCTAGAAAAGAAAAGAAAATAAATCAAATACTAAAGACCTTCCTTTTTAAATAGCAAAACTTGCTTTACATGAATTCAACTTTTACCTCCACTGGTTGCTCAAAAAAGAACATAGAAAAGAAAAGAAAATTAATGAAATACTATTAATCAAGTACGGAAGACACTTTTTCTAAATAGATAATCTTACTTACTTGAGATTCAACTTTTTTTCAAATAATAGCTCAAAAAGAACATAGAAAGGAAAAGAAAATTAATCAAATACTAAAGATACACTACTTTTAAATAGCAAAACTTGCCTTAGATTTAACTTTCTCTTCTAATAATGGCTCAACAAACCTAGAATAAACGGAAATGAATCAAATCATAAAAGCACTATTTTTGAAATAGCAAAACTTACGTACCTTAGATTCAACTTTTTCCTCCACTGGCTGCTCAAAAAAGAACCTAGAAAATAAAAGAAACTTAATGAAATGCTAAAGACACTTATTTTTAAATTTAAAACCATACTTTCTCTAGATACAACTTTTTCCCCCAATAAAGGCTAAAAAAAGAAACTAGAAAAGTAAAGAAAATTAATCAAGTACTAAAGAAACTAATTTTTAAATAGCAAAAGTTACTTACCTTAGATTCAAATTTTTCCTCCTGTGGTTGCTCAAAAACAACCTAGAAAAGGAAAGAAAATTAATCAACTACTAATGACACTTTTTTTAAACAGATAGTTTTTCTTACTTAAGATTAAATTTATTTTTAAATTTGAAACCAGACTATCTCTAGATTCAACTTTTTCCACCAAAAATGGCTGAAAAAAGAAAATAGAAAAGTAAAGAAAATCAATCAAGTACTAAAGACAATACTTCTTAAATAGTAAAACTTACTTATCTTAGATTCGACTTTTTCCTCCTGTGGCTGCTCAAAAACAACCTAGAAAAGGAAAGAAAATTAATCATATAGTAAAGACACCTGTCTTAAATAAAATATCTCACTTAACTGAAAAAAAACAGTGTCCTCCAATTTTTTAAAAAAAGAACCTAGAAAAAAAAAATTAATGGAATACTAGACACTTAGTTATAAATAGAAAATCTCACTTACTTGAGATTCAACTTTTTCTCCAATTATGGCTAAAAAAAAGCTAGAAAAGAAAATTAATCAAATACTAAAGAAAACTACTTTTGAATAGCAAAAATTTCTTACCTTAAATTTAATTTTTTCCTCCTGTGGTTCCTCAAAAAAGAACCAGGAAAAGAAAAGAAAATTGATCAAATACTACAGATACTTATTTTTAAATGAGAAATCTTACTTGAAATTCAACTTTTTCCTCCAGTAATGGCTCAAAAAAGAACCTAGTAAAGAAAAGAAAATTAATCAAATAGTTAAGACACTACTTTTAAATTGCAAAACTTACCGTAGATTTGACTTTTCTTCTTATAATGGTTAAAAAAAAACTAGAAAAAAGGAAATTAATCAAATAATAAAGACACTACTTTTTAAATAGCAAAACTTACGTATCTTAGATTCAACTTTTTCCTCCACTGTTTGCTCAAAAAAGAACCTAGAAAAGAAAATAATGAAATACGAAAGACCCTTATTTGCCTCCTGTGGCTGCTCAAAAAGAACCTAGAAAAGAAAATTAAAATAAATAATAAGGACACCTGTTTTAAATAAAATATCTCACTTACCTGAGAAAAAACAGTCTCCTCCAGTTTTTAAAAAAAAAGAACCTAGAAAAGAAAAGAAAATTAATCAAATAATTAAGACACTACTTTAAATAGCAAAACTTACCTTAGATTGACTTTTCTTCTTAAAATGGTTAAAAAAAAAACTAGAAAAAAAGGAAATTAATCAAATAATAAAGACACTACTTTTTAAATAGCAAAACTTACGTATCTTAGATTCAACTTTTTCCTCCACTGTTTGCTCAAAAAAGAACCTAGAAAAGAAAATTAAAATAAATAATAAGGACACCTGTTTTAAATAAAATATCTCACTTACCTGAGAAAAAACAGTCTCCTCCAGTTTTTAAAAAAAAAGAACCTAGAAAAGAAAAGAATGAATGAAATACTAAAGATACTTACTTATAAATGGGAAATCTTACTTACTTGAGATTCAACTTTTTCTGCCAAAGTAGAACCTACAAAACAAAAGAAAATTAATCAAATAAAAAAGACACTATTTAAATAACAAAACTTATTACCTTAGATTTACCTTTTTCCTCCAATAATGGCTTAAATAAGAACCTGGAAAAGAAAAGAAAATTAATCAAATAATAAAGACACTACTTTCAAATAGTAAACCTTACTTACCTTAGATTTAACTTCTTCGTTCAAAAAAGAACCTAGAAATGAAAATAGCAACTAAAAACACTATTTTTAGTTGAAAAACACTAAAAACTGCAAAACTCATTTACCTTAGATTCAAGTTTTCCTCCTTTGGTTGCTAAAAAAAAAAGAATCTAGAAAATAAAAGAAACTTAATGAAGTGTTAAAGACACTTGTTTTTAAATGTGAAACCTTACTTTCTTGAGATTCAACGTTTTCCCCAATAATGGCTGAAAAAAGAACCTAGAAAAGAAAAGAAAATTAATTAAATACTAAGCCGCTTATTTTTAAATATCAAATCTTACTTACATTATATTCAACTTTTTCCTCCAGTGGCTGATAAAAAAAATAGAAAAAAAAGTAATTAAAGGCTAAAGACACCTATTTATAAATAGGAAATCTTTCTTATCTCAGATTCAACTTTTTCCTCCAATGATGGCTCAAAAAGAACCTAAAAAAAAATTTTGCCTCCATTTGTGCCCCGAAAATAATCTAGAAATAATCAAAATTAATCAACTGCTAAAAAAAGCAAAACTTACTTATCTGAGATTCAACTTTTATCTTCAACGATGGCTCAAAAAAAACAACCCTGAAAAGAAAATAAAATTAATCAAATCCCAAAAGTATTTATGTTGATTATCAAAATTTACATGAATATTCAAATTTTTCCTCCAATGGTGCATCGGTAAAGAACCTAAAATAGAAAAGTTTAAATAGAAATGGAAAAAATAGAAAATTTAACTTACCTCAGATCCAAAATTATCCTCCAATGGTACCTAGAAAAAGAGAAAAGAAATTACTCAAACGCACAAGAATGCCGTCCTTAAATGGTCAAAGTGATTTACCTGACATTCAACAGCACTTTTTTTTGTCTTATCTTACTTTTCTTTCTTCTAAAACCTTTAGAGAACTGACAGTGTGTTTTCACTTTGTTTGCCTATATACACAGAATGACGTCACTTTTGTTGTTGCATTACGACATCACGAGAACCACACTTATAACTACGTTTTCTACCTGCTATGTAATTTAAAATTTTTTGATCAGATTTTATTTTCTACAGTCCTAGTATTCACATTTCACTTAAACAATACGAAAAAAAATTTTGAAATAGTAAAAAAATATTTAGCTGAGATTCTACATCTTGCAATGGTATCTCAAAAAGGACCTAGGAAAAGAAAAAAAAGTTGTAAAATACGCGAGAAAGTTACTTTTCAACGGAAAGCCTTTCTACCCGAGTTCCAACTTGATAGTGCCTTGAATTTAAATTTGCGAAAATCAAATAAATTTCGTCAAGTCAAGTAGTCTATAAAATTCGTCAAGTCAAGTAGTCTATACAATTTGTCAAAATAGTCAAGAAATTCTTTTTGATTAGTAAAAAAAAAATGTCTGTTTGAAATCTCAATTTTTCCTCCAAGGTGCCTTGGGAAAAAACTTAAACAAAAATAAAATTAGTCAATTACTAAAGATAGTTGCAATTGCAATAGTTACTTCTCTTAGACTTTTAATAATGCCTCGAAAAGAATCTTGGGAAAGAAAATAAAATTGACCAAATACTCACTGCAATAACAAAACTTATTTACCTGATAATAGACTTTTCTAATATGTTTAATGTTAGGCAAGTAAATCTTCACTATTTCTGAACTACTTTATTCAGCAAAAGGTACTGGCTTAGGCTTTCGCTTTTTTCTCCAATGGTGTCACGCAAAAGAACCCAATGATCAAATTATAAAAGTCAAAGGCTTAAAAAAAGTTTTGAAAAAGTATTTAGAAGCTATTTGATATGATTTTTTTTTACTCTATTGTGGCTTAGAAAAATATACAAGAATAACCTTTTAAATAGTCAATAAAATTGTTTTAAACATTCAAAACTACCTGTCTGGAATAAAACTTTTTCCTCCAATTTAATTACTACAAATAGCCGAGAAAAAAATACCAGTGGAATACTTGTGAAAATTATACTATAAATGTATCCTTTTATTTTTGAAGAGCTGAGGATAAGAAAAACCATTAAGGTCATCTTCAGTTACTTTTTATGTAACTACTTCTTTTGCTTTGAAGTTCTTATAAGTACTAAGAGCATGTGCATATTGCATATGAATATATGCTCAACCTGACGTCATTTCAGTTTTGATGATGACGTCACGATTGAAAAACTTGTTTGTTTTCACGCTATCAATTTAAAACCTGTATAGTGTTTTTCCTATTAGTCGGGGAGCCAAAGTTGAAAATCTGACAAAATAGCAATCTGAGGGGGACAAGTGATTTGAGAGAGGTTTTAGACTAAATCGATCTTGCTGATTATGAATATCTCGGGAATATAAGCGCCAAAGGTGCGCTTGGTGGTTTTTTGCAACTAAGTTCGTTGATTTTTCTATTTCACTCAGACTAAGTCCAGCTTTCTACTAGAATATTGTAGTTGTCTCTTTTATACCTAGCCAAAACATTAGGCGATCGTTAATTCCAAAAACATTAGGCGATCGTTAAACACCAAAAAAAAAAAAAAAAAAAAAAAAAATCCTGCTCCAAGCACTACAGCTTCATTATAAGATCAAATTTCAAAGCTGCTTTCATAAATGTCTTCTTCCCACAGAATATGCAAAGCTCGTCGTGTCAGTGCCACTAAGGCAGTGTAGAAGTCCAATGCTGTCAATAAAGTCCCGTGGAATAGAAATAGCTAGCTCGTGCACAGGGAAAATTCTGTCAGGAAATTGGAGGAATAGCTCCTTTTTGTTCTCTTTCGTAGCTAACAGCGTAGAGGAGTGTTACAAAAGTATCACCAGAATATTTGTGTCATTGGCCCAAACAATAACAGAAGAACTTCCATTCCTAAAGCTGGAAGCAACATGGACTGCTACAGGCATGTCTGCTTCTTCATGTGTGCTTGCAAGCTCAAGACTAAGAGGAGGCAAAGGTTCCAGGGATCCTTTTCTGTTGGGGGGCAATATCCCAACATGTCGACGATCAGGGAAACATCCAGCAAGTATAATATCAAAGTTCTTACTTTTACTTCCAACATTGCTCCAAAACTCATAAATAAAAGCCACCAAGTTAGCTTTGCAGGAAGAACTTCTAAGAATTGATTGCCAGGAATCACCGAGTTTGATGCTGTCACTATTTATGGTACTGAACTTCAAACTCAGCTCACCTCTTCGTCTATGGCAGCCACTACTGTCTTTTAAGCACACTGGTGAGCCGGTTGGGTCCTTGATTCCATAAATTCCATCATACCGGTCAGAAACCACATGCAGTTGGCATAGATTTTCTGGGAGCTGAGTAAAAACCTTGCACATCAACCTTCTTGAAAAATCAGACAATGTCTCATCCCTTGACGGAGTCATAGTCCTTAAGAGCGGTATAAAGTCCAGAGTGAGAGATAGCCTCGAATTGACATCAAACACTGGCAAAGAGCAGGCCTTAGAATCTAGGCAAGACAACCCTTATATAAAGTTTATCAGATCAGATTTCTTTCCTGTTCTTAATCGGAATCCCTCGGATTGCGCTTCGAACAATGCCGGGGAATACTGGAGGAGTTCATGCTGAAGTATTTTTTTTTTTTTAGCATGTCAGTTGGTGATCCTGGATTTTTACCAACATTCAGCAGAACTTTTTTAACTGCTTCTAGTTCTTCTACAGGGTTAGCAAAAGTACGTTCTATGCCAAGCAAGCCTTTTTGTAAGAAGTTTGGTTGCTGACAGTCCTTTCTTAGAGCATGGTACTTAGCATTGCACTTGCATCTGGTCAATAGAAGTTCTCGGACACGTTTTATATCACTAACAGTGGGAAGCTGTCCTTTTCCATCGGTTTGGCAGATTTTGCATAATTTTTTTTTTTTTGGGGGGGGGGGCTATATAGAGCATCTAATTTTTTTCTGGCAAATGATTCCATGCTATCCTGCCAAATAGAGAAGAAATTTAGTACGGTACTAATGGTAACCTTAGAAAAAAAAAATTCAAGATTTTCTTCATGATATATAACCGATCCATTTTCCAGTATCTACAGACTATTATAGTCTATAATAGGACGCTATAAGCAGTGGAAGGACCTGGTGAAAAAAAAATCTTCAAACCAGAAAGTAATTAAAGCCCCCCCCCCCTCCAGCAGTGATAAGAAGTCCAAAATGGAAGAAAAAAGACACTTCTTAGTGCTAAATTTCAATTTTTTCGCCTCTGTAAAGCATACTCATATTCAGTCTTGGTCCCTCAAAAGATGGAAAATGACAATTCTTAATGCTCCATTGTAGAGGCAATGGGCCTTGGAGGCCTGAGTCTCAACCCATTTGATTCCGCCCTAAATAATAATAATAATGCTCCATTGAACAATTTTACAACTTTGTGGCATAGTATTGGGCATTGCAGCATAGTATTGGCCAAAAAGAAGGTACCACCAAACCTTCTTCCACCTAGCCTAAAATTTTTTTGTGCCACCTAATAGCACGTCCAGACTATCCGCTTTCTTGAAAAATGGGACGGAAATCTGGAAATGTGGACAGGTCTTCCATCCCCTTTTTCCGTTTTCTGGGCAGGAAGGATCAGAGGGTCCGAAAATGGAAAAATGGGACGGGAGACTGTAGTGTGGACAGCTTTTCTGGAAAAAATGACAGAAGAAGGAGACGGTTAAACATGATAAGTGATAAATAAAAATAGTTGTCTGATGTGGTTTAAAATAGAAAAAAGGTAAATTGTCTAACTGAGGCTCTAAAATTGTTTTCTATAGGTTTTGGCTCAGAAAAACAGATTTGATAAGGATGGCTGATAAACTTGTACCGATATTTTTTTAAAAACCGCCAAGTCTGGAGGGCTATTCCTTTTTCCGGATTTCCATCCCATTTTTCCAGAAAGCGGATAGTCTGGATGCGCTATAAAGTTAGTGACTTGAAGAGCAATGGTAAATAGTTAGATTCTTGACACACAAAAAAGGAAAGAGAAGACAGCCAAGTATTGTCAGTGTACCACCTTTGCTTGAATATGCTTGAAAAAAACCTGTACCACCTAGGCTAGCTCACAAAAGAGCCAAGCACCTCGTAAAACCCTTCCCGTGGACACCCCTATAATTTACTGAATAATAGTAAGAAACAAGTTGCTTTTATCAGGGGGAACTAATCTGCACCTTTACCCTACTTTTAAACCACTTAAGTAAGCCTCTAACTATCCTTTGACCCCAAACTGGTAAGACTTCTAGCCTATGCATTATAAATTTATATACCAAGGATTCCTGAAAGACGAGGCGAAACAATAAAAAGTGAAATACTGGTAAAAACAAACCTTTGAGGATCAGATAATAGAGTTAATTAGCTTTTTAACCATCAATTTGCACCAGCATGGCAGATGGCAGTAAAGATAACCATAACAAAGCCACGAGAATGATGCAGTGTCATCTACTTAACACTGAACAAGTTAAGTTTTAAATTGTTTACCATAGATGATTGAGTCGAAACTTTGACCTCATATTAAACTATGAAGCGCACATTGGTGGTCGCAATTCCCGAAATAAATGGAATCAGCATGTTCAAAAACATCGTTTCCAAAAGTCAGAACTCATGTACCAAAATGTTTTTTACAAATCGTTATTGACGACTTTTTCAACTTTGGCTCCCCGACTATATTTTTGAATAAATATTAACAAAAGGATTTTCTAATAAACAATAAAGAACAATAAGTTAAAACTTAAATTGAGCAGAAAATAAATCTTATTAAATCTTTGAATTTTGTGTTGGGGGAAGGTGGTAACTCTCCTAATATACAAGAAAATTTTGTTTCTTTTGAGTTTTAATGTCGCTTTTAACTTTCCTTTTTTATCACATTAGTAGTTATTGTTAATTATTTAACTGCTTCTTATTTGTATTTATTGTTTCTCTAAGGCTAGTAATAAGTGAAGATGAAAAGATGACGTTGGATAACGAAAAGATTGATTAGATGGACAACTTCACTTACCTTGGTAGTATTATTAATAAATACAGTGGGAGCAGAGAAGATGTTACAAGACAAGATCTTTTATTGACAAAATAAATGGTAAATTATTTTCTAAACTGGTCGAAGGGGAGCAGGGCTCGATGTGTCGGCCATAAACAAAGATAAGAAAATGCCGAAATAACCAATAAAGGATATCAATAAATAAAAAAATAAACGTACAATGTAAGAGATAACTTAGGAGGCGACCCCAGTACGAGAACACCACAACAAAATTCATGCTAATATATATTAATCATCAATCCCAACATCCAGACAAAGAACCATTTTTGAAATATGTTTTTTCAAAGAAAATTGGCTCTTGAAATTTGGGAACATTTCTACTAAAATTAAGTTTATTTACGATATGAGGAAGCTGGTATCTGATTGAGAATCTAGCTCTTTCTGATTTAACTGGGGGAAGGCGATACTTCTTGGAGTGGACATGGTGGGCAGGAGAAATGGGAGTCTCAATTATACCTTAATTATGGCAATAATTTGTTGAAGATTGGATATTATAATACCACATTGCTGTATGCAGGTCTTTCAGTTGTTTGAGATTAAGTATATTGAGAAAAACATATAAACTTTGGGTTTCCGAGAGATTTTGAAGCCTCATTGAGCGATGAACAAAAGTACCGAGAATTTCAATTGCCTTATTTTGAACTATCTGAAGACGTTGTAGATGGATCATATATGTGTTGACATAGATTACAGAGCAATAATTAAGATATGATTCAATCAGAGAATGGTATAAAGTTTTAAGGATGGAAAAGGAAACACATGTTTTAATCTATGAAGACAACCTAAGTTATGGGCAATTTTCAATCTCAAATAATCAAAATGCTTACGGAAAGATAAAAGCTGATCGAGAATAATCGCAAGGTAACGAAATAAATATACTCTTTTTATCCTAGTTTGGTTTACAATTAACTCTTCTATGGTAATTTTATTTACTGTCCGCTGTGACCGCCCAAAAATCATGAATTCAGTTTTAGAAAAATTTGGAGGTAGGTAGTTACATACAAACCATTTATTCAAAGATTTCATTTCTGTCACCATTTTCTCAACCAACAAAGATGGGGTTTTAGATTTTACTGTCACCGCCGTATCTTCTGGAAAAATTACTGCTAATCTACTATCTTGGGGTAAACACCTCGGAAGATCATTTATATAAATCAAAAAATAGTATTGGCCCTAATACTGATCCCTGTGGGACTTCAATATCATCAATAGCAATATGGCTTGACAGATGCCCATTTATTTCTACCTGAATTTTTCGACCATGCAGATAAGATTTTGTTACCTCTAATACCTGTGTTATTAATTTTCTCCATCAAAATTTCATGATTTAGTGTATCAAATGCCTTTTTTGTATCATAGAAAAGAGTAGACACATGATTATCATCATTTAGTGAATCATTAATCTCTAAAATTAGCGCAGACTTGTTCTGTAGAATGACCCGACCTAAATTCTAACTGATTTTTAGTAAATAAATTCCTTTTATTAAAATACGAAACAATTCTTTTTTAAATAATTTTTTCTAGAATTTTAGATATTGGGGAAAGAATAGCTATTGGGCAATAGTTGCCTATATCTGTATTATCACCTTTCTTATGAATTGGAATAGCTCGTGCAGATTTCCTTGCTTCTGGAAAGACCCCTGATGATACAGATGCATTTAAAATATGAAGCAACGGGACATGGATTACACAAGCAAGTTCTTTCGAATATTTGTGGAGAGCCCATCTAGACCTAGGGAATTACCACTTTTTAAATTCGTAATTACTTTCTGGAACTCACCGAAAGTAACGGGCCAAGAACATACTAGAATTTTAAGATAGCGGGAGATATTCTTTATGTGGATAAAATGGAGATTCAGGGGAATTCAGTTCAACAATAGTACTAATATGAGAAAAATAATTACAAAAATAATCGGCAACCTTATCCTTCCCCTTCAATTCAACACCATTTTCATTTATAATCACTTCAGGGTGTGGTGTCTTAGTATTGTTTCCAATTTTTTCCTTGATTAATTTCCATGTAGTCCGAGGTAAATCAGATTTTTTAAATGAATTTCCATAATGAGTTTGTTCACTTGTTCTAAGAATTTTAACCAGCAAATTTTATAATTTTTGAATCGCTGTACATTATAAACTGAGTACATTATGACATACATTATGTACATTATGTTCATTGTGAGCTGATGTTAAAAGTAGAATAGCCAAGGCTCAGGGTGTTTTTTCACAGTTAAAAAAGGTTTGGAAGCGTAGGAAGATAAGTCTGCAAGCCAAGATTAGCATATTGGAAGCTATTGTGATGACAGTGGTCAAATATGGTTTTGAAGCATGGTCGCTCCGAGAAGCGGACGAAGATTTGCTAGACGAAGCTTGTTCTTGGTACCCGGGTGACTGACCGTATTTGAAACAGTAGGCTCTACGAAAAGTGTGGTTCAACCCTACTTTCTAGGGTTATAATGAGAGAAAGGTTGAATGGCTGGAACACGTTCTGCGGATTAAGGATTACAGATTATCGAATATTGTCCTTTTCGGCCAATCGTCTTGGGCTAAACGGAAATGAGGTCGTCCGCGGTTGAGGTGGGAGGATCTCACAAAGAAAGATTTAAAGAAAATGGGAACTTCCTAGGGGGTGTAAATAGGGAGGCTTTGAATAGATTAGAATAGAGGAGTGTGTGTAGCTGTGTTGGTCTCAGGTTGCTTGGTGCTGCAGTGAGTTGTTAGTAGTAGTAGTAGTAGTGTTCGTCTTTATTGTTTAGTATGTTATGAATTGGTGTTATTTATTTATTTGCTGCTTGTTGATACTTATTTGTCTGGTGTATGTATTAATTATCATTTCGAGTGTTTTTTATTGTTGTTGTTATTTTCGGTTTATTACTCCATTTTAAGGCGATTCGCACCTCTTCTGTGTAATAACGGAATCTGGGAGCGTAATTATCTTATTCCGTAAGAAAACTAAATTTGGAGATCTTCTGTCATTTCGCAGATTTTTCTGCTGTATTGAATGGTCTATTTCCGCAATATGTACTGGGACATTGTTGCTATACTAATCGATACGTCAGCACCTTTCCTGAGAGCGAAATTAACCTACAAGCAAAATTAGCCTATCCTGATTATTTGTTTTCCATGTATAATTAGCAACCGTAATAGTAAAAATTAAGCTGATACAATTTTATTTACTGGATTATAGAGTGTTCGAAAAGGAGCGTTTAAAATTTTTAATCGTTTTTTTCTCCGGATGAATTTTCGAGCTGTGGGACAAATTTGCTCTCGGATCGTGCTCTCTTCTAACAACTAATGGTGGACATAATGAACCTTAAATAGATAGAAGTAAAAGGGGGGCCTATATATTTCTTTTAATAAAATCATTATTTCAGGAACAATAGGTAAAAAATTTCCTAGAAAAAAAAGTAGAAAAATTTTTAATGCAAGATTTATTTTGTCAAGTATGTAAATACAAAACATAAATAAGTGTAAAGAAAATAAGTATTCGTAAGGAATACTTTATTACGTGGACTATGGATCGTTCGAAAAGGAATGTTCAAACTTTTTAGTCACGTTTCTCTCCGCACGAGTTTCCGAGCAGTTAGACAGTTCCGCTTTTTGGTTACGCTGTGTTACAACAATTAACGATGGACATTATGATTTAAAACAAAAATAAAATGGGGGAGCCTATATATATATGTGTGTGTTTTAGTAAGATCTATATCAGGGGGGGATCGATAACGACACTCCTTACATAAAAAAAATTACATGTAACATTTTGTTTTATCAAATGTATAAACACCAAACCGAAAAAAGTATAAAGCAACTCATTTTTCATATGAAATACTTTATTAAGCGAATTAAGACTAGGCTCAAGTTTCATGATTTTTATGATTTTGGTTTAAATTAATTCGGTTACTTGGTTACAGTACGATTTAAGGTTTTATAATGTTTTTTCGCTGTCCTAAAGCAGAATTAAGCAAATGGTTTTTACTGAAAATGTGTTTGCGTGAGCTAACAAAATATCATTTGGTACAGTGGCTACTGGATTTTTTCTAATAAATTGGATCCTTGTCCGTAAAACTTTTTTTCAGAATTATAGGCCGAGTATTCAGAAACTCAGAATAGAATTAATTGAATAGTTTTACTGATATTTGTGTTTACGTGAGCTGACATTGTTAGCGAGATGTCCAAAAGTTTTTTTTTAGAAATTGAAACCTGGCATTCAGAAACTATTAATGCAAAATTCAGTGAACAATTTTACCGATAGTTGTATTTTCGCGAGCTACAAAGGATTATTAGCTAATAATGTTAGCGAATTTCTCTTACAAATCGAAACGTTGTTGGAGAATTTGAAGCTTTCTATTCAAAAACTGATGATGCAAAATTCAGTGAAAATTTTTACTGATATTGCTTTTTTTGAGCCAATAAAAGATCATTTGCTAACATTTTTAGTGGATTTCTTCCGAAGTTTTTTTTTTTCAGAATTTGATGCCTAGTATTCAGAAACTGATAATACAGAATTCAGCGAACAATTTACTGATGGCAGTGTTTTCACGAGCTAAAACTTTTAGGTAAATATTGTTAGCGAGTTTCTCTGACAAATCCAATCGTTGTTGGAGAATTTGAAACTACACTCAGCGAACAATTTTTACTGATAATGTGTTTTCATGAGCTAACAAAAGATCATTTGCAACAGTTTTTAGCGGATTTTTGGGATTTTGTTCAGAATTTGAAGGCGGGTATTCAGAAACGAGTAAATGCAGAATTCAGTGAACAATTTCACTGATAGATATGTTTTCACGAGCTAACAAAATATTATTTGCTGACACTGTTAGTGAGTTTCTCTAACAAGTCGAAGTTGATGAAGAGGTTGAAACACTGTATTCCAAAACTCATAATGCAGAATTTAGCGAACAATTTTTACTTATTCTAACTAATTCTTAACATTAACGCCCATATCTATTCTCAACTAGATCACTCAAATCATCAGCATAATCTAGGTCTAGGAGAGTTTCACTTTCCGATGTGATTCTATGCTCTTCCATAGCCTTGCCTTGTTCCATAACGCTAAGTCCATCAAAATGATCCGTATAAATGGTGATAGACTATAGCCGTACCTAACTCCTGATTTTATACGGAACCAGCTACTAGCCTCATTTCCTGCCTTAATCCCAGCAATGTTATCCCCGTACATAGCTCTAATCGCTTTAATGTGTTTATTTGGTTTGCTTGAATTCTCAGAGAAATGATAGTTTTGACTGGAAATAAATTTATGTATTAAGCAACATGACCTGAATGGCCAAAAGTTTCATAGGCCAATTGATCTCATGTAGATTGGCACGGATAGTGCAAAGAGTTTCCAAAATACATGAAAATCGATTTACCCCTCCTCTCTTGATGGGTCGTCCAAGCCGTCTGAGCTGTGAAATCTGCTCATTCTGAATAGGTGGGACTCAGTTTTAAGGGACTGTAAATTTACGGGTCCCTATTTCTGAAGAATATGGATTCCAAACAGTATATTGCGCCCACTCAGCATGGATATATGAAAACCCAGCAGAAATGACTCACACTTGTCCTTTGGATTTGCAAAGACTGAACACCTAGACTATCTACCTTAAATGGCATGCAAGAGGGAAAATAGAAAGAAGGGCTTTTATCAGTTTATAAACAACAACCTAGAATCTTTTGAGATTTTTAGGGTTGTTGCCGTAGCAAAAACTATAAATGGAGACGGATACAGGAGAAGCATGTTGGCGCAGGGGGTTTGACAATGAACCCAGTAGTAGCATTATTATAATGAATGTTTGATTTTGAATATTCTGAAATTCTTTCAGAAAGGTAATGCTGGAACTTCAATAAACAAAATATAGGAGAGAGTAAATGATGAAACAAAATGTATATTAAATTGTGATTTGTATAAACTATGAAGTGATTAGTAGAACTATACTAAAATGCGAAAGATCTTGATAGTCCTTTTTTATTTTTTCATTCTGGTAAGAAATATATATATATATATATATATATATATATAGTATATATATATATTATATATATATATATATATATATATATTATATATATATGTATATATATATATATATATATATATATATATATATATATTATATATGTATTATATATGATATATGTATTATTATATATATGTGTGTGTGTGTGTGTGTGTGCGTGTATGTATATATTGTATTTATTGAATGTATTTGTTTCGATTTCAATAGATTGCTGGTTGTGCTATTCGCTTGTTGAGAGCAGCTATTCCTTTTTTCCACATGTATTGTTATTTATTGATATGGTCTCCTTGAAAGGCTTCCAGTCTGGTTGGTAGATTTTTCATGTTGCACTAAGTCTTATGATGATTTGTTTTTGTTTTGTTTTTCTATTTTGTAAAGGAACTGAATTAATGTCAACATTTTTTTTTCTTTTCAGGACCTACCACCCCAGCTATTGTTCATCCATCAAGGCCAGAAAGAGCTGAAAGAATTACATTGGCATCCGCAAGTGCCAGGATTAGTGATAACAACGTCCCTTACTGGTTTCAATGTGTTCAAAACCATTTCTGTATAACAGTACAGATTTAATGAATGATCTTGTACAATCTTTTAGTTGGGTAGGAATTTTAAGTTGTTTGGATTTGAATATGACTCCAGTTATTCTCAAGCTGTTCACTACATACCTGTAGAAGGTGTGTTTGACTTGGAAGCGGCGTACACCTATAAAATATCTTTTCTTTTTCCTGAGGTAGTTGCTCCGTAAGTTCCAAGTGAACTGGAAAAATTTTGTAATATTGTTATAGAAGAGGCAAATGCCTTCGTAAGCAATTATCATCACATCCTCCTGGCACAAGATAATTTTTCCTTATTTTTCAAGCCGATGGGAGAGAAAAAATCTGCCAATCACTAAGCTGAAAAGCTAGTGGTAGACGATGTGTCGTTGTTACCACAAGTCTACTTTGCGCCTCCAAGTTTACCAACTAAAATAGTTTTAGGATTTTGATTCAAACAAGGTGCAACATGTATGCCCATTTGATAAAGTTTAGTGGTGAAGTGGCGAAGGGGGTGGAGGGGTGTTGTCTGATAAAGATTACTGACCCATTTTGGTTCTCCAATAATTCAGATTGCAAATTTTTGTGTGATCTTGGTTAAGATACGGTGCCATGCGTCTACCTCACTGCCAGAAACGTGACGGGTTGGTGGTGTTGAAGAGATCTTTACACCGAGTCAGGACTTCATTTGTTTTTGCACCGTGTCATTCCGTATCCTGCTCTAAACTCGCATGTTTTTCGAGTAGATATTTATTTTGTTTTTGACCAAATCAGAACTTAGCCTATTCATATATCAATTCAAGACTTAACTCGCTTTACTGTCGAGTCAGGACTTAGCTCGTTTTAGATTCCGAGTCATCCTCAGCTCGTTTTTGAAATGTCTTCTGCAGCTTCATATTAGCTCTTTTTACAATGAGCTTGAGAATCCACGAACAATTTCACTTGAAACAACATGAAACCTGCCTAGTTTTCTGATAAAAGGGTTGGTCTTTAAGTGCCGCGTTTGTGGCCTCAATTATGGAAATTTAGATTCTTTTAGAAGTTTTCGGCTATAAAGCATGACAGGCTCACCTATTCTGCTAAAATGTACCGCTGAAGCGGCCAATTAAACAGCCTTGAAAAAATATTAAATAGTATGCGGGTATAAAAAAGCACAGAAGTGAGGGGTTGTTACTTGCCAGTTTGCTTTAAACTCCTTAAAAGGGTACTCGACGTTTTTAATTATGATCGATTGAGTCCCATTACCACCTTTTTATACCATTCTCCTCTATACGAAGTGGCCGCGGAAAAGAATAGTTTATGGGAAACACAGAGCTGACTCTCATTTTACGTAAATTTGAAATATAGTAATACAAGGTCTTTGTAATAACGAAAACATTTTTCCAAGCAAAAAAAAATATATTAGCAAAAGAAAAATTCATGGGCATGGCAACATTGGCTAATAGAATTATCATTTTTAACTTTGTTGCCAGGTTGGCTTACTTTACACCAAACTGGCTAATTCTGATGGTAACTTGTGCAAACATTTTTGCAACTGGCTTGTGGGTTAAAACTCGGCTAATTTTATTTTCATCTTACTTGTTTTTTCTTTTCTTTTTTTTTTTTTTGTGAACTGCAGTATCGGCAGTAAATACTTTCTATAGCTGTCACTTCATTAATAGAACCCGGTGCGTTTACGCTTTATAAGAATATTTTACCATGTAACCTCTATGCCTATGAATAGTCGAAATTAGTTATCTTTTTGTCTAGTCTTTTTGATCAAAGTGCTGAATCGTGTCCAGCAAGAATATTTATGTTCTCAGAAACATGTTGTATAGCTTTACCATCTTTCAGTCATGAACTTAATTCTACTGTTCTAACTGAATTTATAGTATACGTATTAGCTATTACACACTAAAGCAAGGAATCAAGAGTAGACCGGAACATATTCATATTCTCCTTTGCTTTTGCCCTTTTCTGCAGTCCTGATTAAGCTTGGGATTGCAGCGTTCGCCTATAATAGTCATTTATCCTTAGAATAATCATGATAAAATACTACCAATCACTTTTATAAAAGAAACGGTAAAAAGTCAAACATAAGACTCTGGTAACTTTCCCAGAGATGTGATTTAATTACTAGCTATTAGATAGTCTGAAAAAAAAACTAAATAATGTTCCATTCTCATTAAAAGTGAACTTAGACCTGAAACCAGAGGGAAGGCAATTTCTGACATTGGAGGTGGTAAATACTCCAATACTAAAAGAATCAACTGATGTTTCCAAAACGTAATTCTTCTGTATTTACATAGGGATTTACAGCCCAAAGTTGAAGAAAGATAGTGTATACTGCATTAGGAATAGTCGAAGCACATTCAACCAGAGCTATTATGCTTCACTCAGAACTGTCCAAATTCCTTGCAGGGTACTAAGCACTTCTTAAAAGCCTGATTGGAATCGGCGAAATGCCTGGATGTACCTTTAAGATATGCTCACATACAAAAGTGCTGAATTTGTTTGTTTTTGCTTTTCAGATTGACATTATTTTTTTATTATCAACCAACTAGAGAGAAATGAGTCTAAAAAATAATGCGATAAACAAAATCATCAAACTTCTGTTTATAACATGGGGCCATTCTCAGGCATTACGTGGGGGGGGGGGGGTGGGGCTGGGATGTAATGTATTGGGAATGACACTTAAAATTCGATGTACAGAAATTTTGTGGATGCAATGAAGTAAGATCTTTCAAAAATTAGAGTTCTGTGCAGAAGAGGGGATGAACTGCGCTGCTAAAGAAATAAGTTAAAGAATGAGTGCGAAACAAAAAATTAGTAAAATCAATGTTTTTTTCAGTCTTGTTTGGGAGTTCATACTGTAAACACCTCTGTTGGATATTGTCTGGATATAATCTCATTATACAGTAAAAATCAATTGTTATTCCCTACGGACCCTACATAATCAACATTTTTTAACTTGAACTTATGAACCTGGATTATTTATTATTTAGTTTTTGATTACCCTATGGACTTTCATTGAAAATAGTTTCAGAATCAGGCTTTGAATTATTTGACAGCCAATTACCTCTGTTGGATATAGTCTGGATATAATCTCATTATACAATAAGACTCAGTTGTGATTCCCTACGGACTTATCATAATCAACATTTATGAACTTGAACTTTTGAACTTGGATTATTTATTATTTAGTTAAGGGACTGTAAAGAAAGTGGAGAAAGCATTAAAATATGAACTAAGGAGGTGTGAAGTGGAGGCCATGGATAAAATTGCCGAGGATCTGGAAGATGCAGCTAGACGGCATAATAGTAAAATATTGTATTGACATGTTAACAAATTGAGAGGAATTAGTCAATGCGGACTTGGCCCATTTAAAGACAGGAATGAGGCCACAATTAGCGATAAGGAAAAAACTAAAGAGAGATGGGCCGAACATTTTGAGAATTTGCTTAACCGAGATAGAGTTGCAGAAAAAGATATAGAGGAAAATGAAAATGTTTGTGATACCTTGGATGTGAAGGAAGATTTGTTTTGTGAGGAGGAATTAGCAACAGTACTAAAAGGATTAAAAGATAATAAGGCTCCAGGTGCTGATAGGGTGGTAAATGAGTTTCTTAAATATGGTGGCTCTGAGGTTAGAAATAAGTTCCTGAAGATTATGAATATGATTTTTGAAAAATGGGAAGTAACCTAACGATTTTAAGAAAACCTTAATTAAGCCAATTTATAAGAAAGGTGATAAAAGTGAGTGTGGTAATTATCGAGGCATTAGTCTGGTCTCTGTAGGTAGTAAATTACTTAGTAATATGATATTTTTTAGACTGAGAGATGCCGTAGACAAAGTTTTAAGAGAAGAACAGTGCGGTTTTGGAAAAGGTAGAGGATGTGTCGACCAAATTTTCACTCTTAGGCTAATAATTGAGAAGTGCCTGAGTTTTCAAACACCTTTGGTCCTCAGTTTTATAGATTATGAGCAAGCGTTCGATTCTTTTGATAGAAGAGCTTTAGTAAAGGTTTTATCCTTGTACGGTATGCCAGATAAATACATTAAAGTGATTTGTGCTATGTACGAGAATAACACTGCTTCGGTTAAGGTAGGAAATGAGGTTAGCAGCTGGTTTTGTATTAAATCAGGAGTCAAACAGGGTTGTGTTCTATCCCCCTTTGTATGGATTATTTTGATGGACTTAGTTTTAAGGAGCACAGGAAAGGCAATGGGAGACCATGGAATCAAATGGGGAGGAAAAAGTCTCCTGTACTTGGATTATGCTGATGATTTAAGCATCCTAGATGAAAGGTGTGATCAAAATGAATGAAGTTTTAGAGGTTTTGCGAGTTCAGGGTGCTAGAATTTGTTTGAAAATTAATGTTAGGAAGACTAAGTCACTAAGGCTATTAATAAGTGAAGATGAAAGGGTGACGTTGGGTAATGAAAAGATTGATCAGGTGGGCAGCTTCACTTACCTTGGTAGTATTATTAGTAAAGATTGTGGGAGCAGTGAAGACGTTAGAAGTAGAATAGCCAAAGCTCGGGGTGTTTTTTCACAGTTAAAAAAAGTTTGGAAGAATAGGAAGATAGGTCTGCAAACCAAGATTAGAATATTAGAAGCTACAGTGATGATAGTGGTCAAATATGGCTCTGAAGCATGGACGCTCCGAAAAGCGGATGAAGATTTGCTAGATGTTTTCCAGAGAAATTGCTTAAGGATTGTTCTGGGTACCCGGCTGACTGACCGTATTTCAAACAATAGGTTATACGAAAAATGTGGTTCAATACCGCTCTCTAGGGCTATAATGAAAGAAAGGCTGAGGTGGCTAGGGCACGTTGTGCGGATTAAGGATGACAGATTGCCGAAGATTGTTCTTTTCGGCCAACCGTCTGGGTAAACGGAAAGCAGGTCGTCCCCGTCTGGGATGGGATGACGTCATAAAGAAAGATTTAAAGGAAATGGGAACTTCATGGGCGGTTGTAAAAAGGGAGGATTTGAATAGATTGGGGTGTAGGAGGAGCGTGCGTAGCTGTATTAGCCTCAGGCGGCTTGGTGCTGCGGTGAGTTGTTAGTAGTAGTTAGTAGTTATTTGATTACCCTACGGACTTTTATTGAAAATAGTTTGAGAATCGGAACTTGAATTATTTGACAGCCAATTATTTTGGAAGGAAATTGACCTTGGAAGGAAATTGTTTGCTGCGAAAGCTATTTGATTAAACGAATACGAATTAACTAGTTGTATTACCAGTAAAATTCAATACGAATATGACCCGAACCAGAGCTGCTTATATTTGCCCTGGATGTGAGAGGCCGTGTGGGAAAGGTGTGACGATTCAGTGCTCGAAATGCCTTCTATGGTTCCATCCCCCCTGTGCTGGAACCACACCAGTATTACGGCAAGAAAACCCCAACTGGAAATGCAGCTCATGTGTTATGGCTGTTGCAATTGAGCACCCTGAGGCTGATACTCCTACATACGCTGTCGTTAACCCCAAGAATATTTTTCCCCGCCTTTGGAGAACCCATCTCCTCAAAATTGTCCCAATAGTTGTGAGAGTTGCCTTTCAAAAGACAATTTAATCCTGCAGCTTGAAAAAAGGATTCACAGCATGGAAGAAAAAAATGAATCTCAAGCCCGATCCCTATCGATGAAACAGACCGAAATCGACGCTCTGAATTTACAGCTATTTGAAAAAAGTTGTGACGTAGTGGTGAAAATTGCTGAAGGACTAGGAATCACCGAAAGACGAGAAACTAAGAAAAAGTGTTTCTTTTTTATATCAACTGGTACATGCAAACTTGGTGAACAGTGTCCGTTTATTCATGAAAGCAAAAACGTTAATGATAAGAAGAAACCATCAAATCAACGAGAAAATTCCCGTGTAAATAAAGTGTGCAAGTATTTCGAAGGAGATTCCTGCATCAAAAAAGAGAACTGTAAATTTCTGCACATATTCCAAAAATACAGACTGAAAAAGTGCAAAGCAACAAATTGCAATTTCGATCATGTCGATCTTTGTCCTATGATGGCTTGTGCCAACAAGTTGTGCAGTTTTGCTCACAGTCTTAGCAATTTTAAATGTCGCATTAATCGTTCAGTGCCTTTTAAGTATTTTGACCGTTTTCCTCGTTTTAACCGTGATCCAGTATTCGATTATAGTATGCCAAGGCATAGCCAGGTTGTTTATGGAAGCAATGCTTCAAGCAATAATCCTAGACCCGAGCCGGTGTCAAAAAACTTGTTAAGACGAGGGGGCCAACAGCTGAGCCAAAGAAACCCACCTTTTCGGTTCCCCTCCCCCTAGTCGCGCTCACGACAACCTTTTTCAATACCGACATCTCGTTACTGGATCCCTTCTTTGTGGTCACCACGGGTCAGACGGGCTCAGCATAACTCTCCGGTTCCTCTTGGAGCTCTCCCCCTTCCTCCCTCCCCCAATCCCTAGATCTATCCTTCCTAAAATATCAGTCTCCTGTTTTTCGACAATAAGCCACGCCGTCCCACTTAGTAACAGGTTTTCGTCAGTTGAAAAAATTGATCTTGCAGAATCGTTAGAACACCAGGAAACTGTCTGCCCAAGGACTAAGGTGAAAACAAAGGTAAAAGAATACTCTTCTGACTTTTTTGCTCGGCCTAGTTTTTTGTAAAGTAATGCGGAAAGTATAAATACGGATAAGGTTATTGAGCTGGAGAATTTAGCTCAAGGAATTAGAGCCTCAATAGTAGCAGTAACAGAGGTTCATAGGCAAAATCCGGATCTGCTCAGTTTATCCGGTTATAATAAAATGATTAAGTCACGCCCGGATGACCACTGGCTTGGGAAAAAGGGAGGAGGTCTTGCAATTTATATTAATAAGAAAATTCCTGCTTTTCAGATAGAGGTACCTGTGCTCGATGATTATGATGAGATTCTTTGGGTATTTGCAAAACCCAAACGCCTGCCCTCCCATTATAATGGTATAGCTGTTTGTGTTTTCTACTATTCGCCAGGACAAGATGTCAATTCTCAAAAAGCTTTCCGGGAAAAACTTCAATTAAGCGCTGGCTACGTACAGGGTAAACACCCCACGGGTGGTATGTTCCTGCTTGGTGACGCTAACGAACTACGACTTGAGTCTTTGGAAGCAGGATTAGGTCTAAAACAGTTAGTTAATTGCCCAACAACAAAACGTGGTATGGCTCTGGACCGCATAGCTACTAACATGTCTCAATTCTACAGGAAACCCTCCCCAGGCCCCCCAATAGGAGAAAGCTACCACTTCACCCTTGAGCTACACCCCATAAGCAAAGTCCTGGTCACGTACACTACAGAAACAACTACAAGTTGGCCAATCACAAACAGCAGATTGTTTGGTTTCGGTACTTGGCTCACGACTGAAAAATGGGACGGTATATTTTCTACGGCTAATGCTGATGAATTGGCATTACTTTTCAAAAAAAACTTCTCGGCAACTACCATTTCTATTTTCCTGAAAAAATTAACAAACGTTTTTCAGCAGATCTTCCATACGTTACATAAGAAATCAAAGCACTAAGCAGGAAAATGAGACAACTTTTCAGGAACAAAAAACATAAAGAAGCTACTAACCTGAAGAATAAAATCAGAGGAATGACCCGTCAGGCAGTGGCATTGTACTACCAAAAGGAAATATCTCATTTATTGGATTCTAATCCTGGGCAGTGGTACAAAAGGATAAAGTAAATGACAGGTAAAACGCAGACTGGATTGGATTTTGGCTATGATGAGCCGGCAAAGAAACTGCAGATCTCCTAAACACTCACCTGGCAGCAATTGTTCAGTCACTTCCACCGCTAAGCTCGGAGGGTTTTCCGCATGCTTCTCCAGATCTTATGGATTTCTCAATCATCATAGAATCTCAACTTCACCTCAAATTGGTGAAACTGAAGAGGACCAGTATTACACCACTTGATATTCCTGTTGACCTCATTAAGGCTTTTCTTGAATTTTTAAGTGCTCCGTTAACTTTAATATTTAACAAGATTACAATGTCAGGCCAGTATCCACAAATTTGGAAAAGTGGATTCATAACCCCTATCCCCAAAAAAGGAGCCCCCTGTGACTTTACTGGTGTGCGGCCTATTACGATGACATCGATTTTTAACAAGACTTATGAAAGTTTCATCGCTGGGTGGCTGAAAACTTTTATTCTGCATAAAATTGACCGTCAGCAATTCGGTAATATTCCCAAGAGTTCAACAAGCCATTACTTAGTTAATTTCCTTGATAAGATTTTAAAGCATCTAGATGAACTGGAACGCTGGGTCAACCTCATCGTGATTGACCTAAAGAAAGCATTTGACCTGATCTACCACAGAGCCCTTATCCTCGGGCTATTGACAAATTTTAATGTTGATTTATATTTTATAAGAATAGTTGCAAATTTTCTTTCAGGTAGAAGTAAAAAAAAAACTAAGTATAAATCAGCCTATTCTGATCCCCAGCCAATTTACCGTGGAGTCCCCCAGGGAACAATTTTAGGCCCTCTACTTTTTTTGGTTATGGTTAATGAGTTGGCAAATGATGAGTCGGCTCGCTTTAAATTCGTTGATGATCTATCCGTACTGGAGCTGGGTGAAAAGAGTGTTTCAAGTGAGGCAGACAGAATAATGGCGAGTTTATCACGTCAAGCTGAGGAGGGCAAAATGATCGTCAGTCGTGAAAAATCGCTCATATTTACTTTCTCTTTTCTGAGGGACAGTATATCTCTTGCTTTACAGAATGTCTCAGGCATCATGGATATCAAACTCTTGGGAATATATCTCACACATGACCTGAAGTGGGAAAAACAGACACAGGAGAGGATCAAACGGGCAAACCTTGGTATCCTTTCTTTAAAACTCCTTGCTCGTCATGGTGTTCCAACCTATTGCGTATTTTTCTTACATTTGTCAGACTGCTGGTAGAATATGCTTGTCCCGTTTCGTATTACGGCCTGACTTCGGACCAGAAGGACCGCCTGGAAAGGATCCAGTACTGAGCTCTTCTGGTAGTGTCAAAATCTACCAAAGTCCATTATTTCTCCCTTTTGCAACAATTTTCACTTAAAACTCTAACGAAAATGTTGGTAAGTGGTCCACGCTTTTCATCGCCAGCACCATGGGCAAAAATGATTTGCTCAATAAAAACGAAACTAAAGTTCAGCGAGAAAAAAAAATGCTGCTGAAACTTGATGATATGTTAGCGAAGTTTTGCCTAACTTGGCGACAAAAATGAGGAAATAAGTGAAAATACGGGGTCGCCACCCCTAGTGTTCTATCACTATTTCTTGTGATTTTGTATGCTGCCTAAACAAAAAACGCTAAATCAGCACGTAGATCAGTAGATTATTGAAGAAAATCACTAAATCTGAGGTCTTTATTTAACAATAAAAATAAAAAACAAAAAACTACTTAGACAAAATCTGCCCCATAAGGCTC